>JALBCR010002224.1:0-19851 GCA_030710515.1 Abscondita cerata
TTTGCTTTCCGCACAATATGCATTATTTTAGTTTATTGGTTGTTATAAAACCTAGAGTTCTTGATGTTAAACTTAAAACTAAAACTTAAAAAGTTAAAACTAAGGAGTGACATTTGGATGTTAAAGTGCGTGGCACTGCATGTCCTCAGTTTAATTTTCAGTGATAGATACGTAATCACTGAGCGCTAATCGCAAGCATGATGACATGTGTTCGTCAAGTTAGGGTCGATTGCGATATTGACTTAATTATCTTCATTTCAGAAAATGCAGACTGGCACGCAAGTGTTATAACCCAAACATTGCCGTCAGTTGAAGGGCGATTTGCCTTAGATTCGGATATTTATATCAGATATACAACACCAGAATTCTTTGCATCAGATGCTGTAGCTTTGAGAAGTATATCTGATATAATCTGCACCAACTCATTTTTTAACAAAAACATGAGTCCATATTAAACTGACTTGCTATTTCAGTAGCTAATTCCTCAATGTTTTTACACAAAAAAGGATAACTCATAAATGATGCGATATTTGCCAATTTACTTCAATCATAAAAACATATTTAGAATTGTCCCAAAATATTTGATAATTCTGCCTCATAGATATCATAATTCACTGAGGAATCCTTGCTTTCAAAGACGGAAAAGTTTCAGATCTTTTCTTTTCAGTTGATCTATCATAAGTTGCAATTTACTTTTGAATGCGTTTGCTGCGTTTATCAACTCAATAATAGTTTTTCCTTTACCCTGAAGCTCCAAGTTAATGGTGTTTAAGTGCATTGTGATGTCAGTCAAGTCAAGTCAGTAAAGAACTAAATCCGTGTGTTCAGCTGACTCACTATCTTCCAACTGCAATTTAAAGAGCCGCCGTTGCAAGGTACTGCACGGATGGACTTCACAATTTTTGTTGCAATGCCCATAATTTCTCTGTGTTTAGAACTTTTGAACACAAAACTTGTTGATGTATAATGCAATGGAAGGAAAAAATAAAGGAAATCGCTATTAGCTCGACACAATGCCACAAAACCGTTTTGTTTCCTGTCATTTGGTGCTCCATCAGTTGTGATGCACACTAATTTATATATGGGTAGCTTGTAGTTTCTTACAAAATTTAAGAAAACGTCAATATATCTCCGCCACGGGTCTTTCCCTTCAGAGGAATGATTGTTAAAAACTCTTCCTTAGCCGACATGTCATTGAATACCATCCGAATAAAAATACAGAGCTGAGCAGTGTCTGTCATATCGGTGGATTCGTCGAACTGTAAAGAAAAGTGTGTACATTCCATGAATCATGACTTCAATATGCCTTGTGACAGTCGGACGAGATAACTGAAGTTCTCTAATAGCAGACATAATTTCTGTTTTATTTTTAAAATTTCCAAATAAGGTCTCACTCACTTCAATAAATGCTTCCTTTACAACCGATCCATCTTCGAATGGTTTCTTGTGTTTCGCCAATATATGAGATATTTTGATTGTTTGGCTGGTCTTGTGAACATGGTTTGTTCTTTTTTCAAAGTAGATATCAAATCACGTACTTTCGTTTCTCTTAATTCACTCTGTGGCGGAAAATCCTTTTCATAGTTTTTATGAACCGTTTTATGATGCCTCTCTAAGTTACCACGCTTATGTATTGCAGCTGACGCACGACAAATGAGACAAATGCACTTATTCTTCACCATATAAAAGAAAAATTCTTCCTCACAATCGTTATTAAAATAATACGTTTTACATTTCTTCGCTGCACTCATTTTGTACTATTGTGACAATAATTGTATCGACGTTGTATTTTAGACTGACTTAAATTCTGCAGCCCAACATTTATACGGGTGAGGTGTTCCAAATGTCCTGTAAATGCGCCGCCGAAACTGGAAAAAAGTGGCAGATAGTGTCGCACTTTGATCTGTACCACCGTGACACGTGCAGCTCGCGTCAAAGGTCGCTTATTCGGCCTGGCCGTCAAAGCTCGCCGCGCGGACATTATAACGATACCGCATCCGACCATGTGCGGCGTACACCTGCAAGACAACATTGAAATCATTTGCCATTATTATTTCCTAACTAGTTTGTGTTATTTATACAGGGTGTCCGGAAATTATGAGCAAAAAACTCGAGGGGTGATTCTACTTAAAAAATTAATGCCACAAGTTCCTATAACATTTTTTGAAAAATCCAAAATAACGGAGTTACACGGCCTCAAAGCTTGGTTTTTTAATAAAATATTTTCTCGTGTACCGATTCTCTTCAAATTTGGCACACTTACCAATAATGTTCGTTTGTATTTTTGTTCCCAATTTGACGTAAATTCCCCAAAGCTAAAGGGCTTAAACTGATATTGTTGGAAATACATACTATTTAATGAGATAATCTGTTTTAATAAATAACTACAATTGACAACAGTTTAATACATATCATTATAACAAATTTTAAAGTGATATCCTTCCACCTCAATGCATAAATTAATTCTTCTCAGGAAATTCTGACGAACTCTAGCAAATATTCCCTGTTTTTGTTTAATAACCTCACAGTTATCAATAATTCTTTGCCTCAGCTCTTCAACGTTATGCACTGGAGTCCTGTATACAAAAGATTTGAGGTAACCCCAAAAGAAGAAATCCATTGCAGCAGCCACATTGCATGTCTTACTCGGAGGGGTACATAGAATGGGCAATTGGTTTCTCAAAAAATCCAAGTAAATCTCACCATTGAGTCTATGTGGAAAGAAATGTGGCCCAATTAAGTGGTCTCCTAAAATTCCGGCCCACACGTTAACAGAAAACTTATTTTGGAAACCGCATTATATCACCAAGTGAGGATTCTCATCAGACCAATAATGCTCATTATGAAGGTTGATTAAGCCATCATTTCCAAAGCCAGCTTCATCCGTGAAAAGAATTGAAGGTACAAAATTTCGATCGCCATTATGGAGATTTTTAATGCTATTGCAGAAATTCACACGAGCCACATCATCTTCAAGAGTTAGGGCTAGAAACTTTTGGTAATGGTAGGGATGAAGGAGTTGTTCTTTTAAAATTTCATGTACCGAGCTCTTCGGAATATTTTCCTGAGTAGCAATTAATCTTACGCTTGTGTTAGGATTATTCTCGATTGAATTAAAAACAAGAACTTCTGCTCCTGGAGTTCGAGTTCTTCGCGGACGACCTGCATCATAATGTCTAGTTTTAAATGATCCAAATTCTCCAAGTCTTCGATGGATAGTACTGAACATTCGCGATTGTGGCATCCTTCTATTCGGAAATGCTTCAACATACAAACGTCTTGCTGCAATTGCATTGCCGCTAGCTAAACCATAATAATAATGCATGTCACGTAGTTCGACGTTAGAATAATTATTATGATTCATCTTATCTTATTATTAATCACAACAATTCAATAAGAAACTTGCAACAACTTATTATCTGTCAAAATTAATTGTTTACAAAGCAACTCCCGCAGTTGTCTCCAAAGCATGCTTTGTTAATGTTGAAAATGAGCTGAAGTGAGTTTGTATCCATTCAGTACAAACAACTTTTAAAAAGCGTTTTTCTCGAAAACAGCTCATTTTATCGTGATGTAAGAAGAGGACGTTTTTTGAAGATTTTTTGATGTTCTTTAATTGTGTGTCACCAAAAATCGAACAAAAAAGGAATGGATCATTATCCAAAGGTCAAGGGCAGTTTAAGCCCTTTAGCTTTGGGGAATTTACGTCAAATTAGGAACAAAAATACAAACGAACATTATTGGAAAGTGTGCCAAATTTGAAGAGAATCGGTACACGAGAAAAAATTTTATTAGAAAAGTTTGATTTTTCTGATTTTTTAAATCATTTTTCAGAAAAATATTATAGGAACTTGTGGCATTAATTTTTCAAGTAGAATCACCCCTCGAGTGCTCATAATTTTCGGACATCCTATATTCGTATTTAATACAATATACAAAACTGCTTGCGGATGTATGTACCGACATTATCTAACTAAGCGAATGTGCTATACTTACTTACTAAATTTTTTCTTCTCGAGATCTACTCAAAAAGTAGTCGATCGCGATCGACTGTTTGAGCACCCCTAATATAATATTTATAAATATTAAAAAAAAAATTGAGAACACTATAAACAAGTTTTTGGGTTTTCCGTAACATTTTTTGCCGTCAGAAGGAGAAGGGGGGTTTTCATATAGGGGTGGGGGGCTTTCGTATAGGCTATAACAAAATAGTAAATAGACATAAACAAAAAGTGTACGAAGCATTTAGTTCTCACAAGTGGCATAACAAAATACATAAAAAGTTTTATATCCGTATTTCGTTCTGATTTAAGAATAATTTTTAATAATTAAAGTGAATATATGAAAATCCTTTATCTGAAAATTATACAACTAGAAGAGAATTAAAAGTTTACAATTTAAAAACTGATTAATATTAAAATCAATTAAATTAAGAAAATGTTTAGTAAATCTTACAAAAAATGGTAAAAGCTTACTGCTTAAATCTTAATGAGCTATAAATTTAATGCAAACTTATTATGTTCTTTGGAAATGTCAAAATGTATCAAGCTCGGTCTCTATTCAAGTGGCACATATGCTTCACATTAAGCATTACAAACGACCCTTGCGCAAATGTTTGTCATCTGAAAAGAATTCAGTGTTTGTTACTTAAGCTACACTGAACATGAAAAATTAGTTAGGGGAGAGTGGTACACAGTGGAACGAAAAAAATATATTTATTTATTAAAAATCAGTTTCTTACAAAAAGGAAAACTAACGTACATAGGTTGATTAAACAATGTTTAAACAAACATAAAATACCAAAAACCTTTAATGTTTTTTGAACTTAAAAAGATACGAATTTTTTTAAAAAATACTGATTTGTTCCACTGTGTACCGCATCTTGTACACAGTGGGACAGACAGTGAAACATGTTTTTTATTAACTGAAGGAATAACACCGGGTAAAATAAAAATAAAGTAAAATGAACATAAATAAAACAATATTTCTGTTATTAACGCACATTTAAACGCCCAAAATTTATAGCAAATCTAAAATAACTACTAAATCGTTTGTTTTTGAGGTGACAAGTGGTTGTGGCAAAACATACTTGACATCATTTTTCTTACCAAGGAAATGTCTGGAACTTGTGGGAAAAGGAAATAGCAACCACTAAATTTTTTTTGTTTTGCGAAGAAATGACACTTCGTAATCCTCATTTTCATCCAAGTCTGAAAGTACCTTTCCCACATAATGAATGTCCTTGGGAAATTGCACCAGTATGAAATCATTTTGGTGTGCTTCATTGTTAAAATCAAAGTCATCTATTTCAGAAAACTCACTTGAGGAACTCTCATTATACCCAGGTCATCATCTTCAGCATCGGTTGAATCGGTATCATCTGCAATTATTGATCTTTTCACAGGATTAGGTCCTCCCCTAAGTTTAACATTTGATTTATCGCTTTTGTGCTTTTAATTGTTCTTGTTCAAGCAAGGCATCTTTTTCTGGAGTATCAGTGATGATGGAGCTTTTGCCTCGTTTTCTGGGTTTCCTAGTCATTTTACGAGGTTGAGCTTTAGGATATCCTCGAATTTCTTCTGGAGAAATAAAATTTTCTTTTTCCTTGAGTGCATCGGCTATCTCATGGTTTTGCTCAGGTCCTAGGTTGTCTGGAGGAGGCGTGGTAAGGGCTCTATGATAGTCTGTGGCTATTTTTGAACCAGAGGTTGTAGCAGGTACTGCTGGAGTTCCTGCAGGGTCTTCACTGTTGCTATTATTTAAAGGGCGATCAGTGACCGAAGACATTAAATAATCTTGCTCGGTAAAAATTGTATCATCGAATGGATGAATTCCGGTTTTCTTAAACCCAGAAATAATATTTGTGAGAGTCAACGCTTTTGTATGTGCTTCTCCAACACATTCGGCAATATTATAAATTGTCAGTGGGATTCCGGGATGTCTAAGTAACCAAGATTCACAAGATGCATTGTAAAAGCTTTGAACGGAGCAAAAACTGAGACATCCAGTGGTTGCAGTTTGTTGCTGCAATGAGGGGCAATGTTACTATATTAACTCCTGCTGCACGAGCTTTTCCACCACATTAATCGAAATGTGGCTTTCGTGGTTATCGAAAATCAACACTGTTGGATTACTTTACTGCTGTTGGTGTGCCTAATAAAGTGATCCATGACATCAGAAAATAATTCTGAATTCATCCAGCCCGAACTGTTCGCCAATCCTAGGGTTCCTGGTGGTGCTCCATTTAGCATGTGATTTTTAAATTTCTTGCGGGGAAATATCATTACTGGTGGCAAAAATGTCCCAAGGGCACAAATAATAGCACAAGTGGTAACTAACTGTCCCCGTTCTCCGCTCGTACAGCTGCTTACTTGTTTTACTCCTTTTGACATACAATTTTCTTAGGACAGTGCACTGTGGTTGTGCTGGTTTCATCTAAGTTAAATATGCGTGATCCATCCGCAATAGTTGGCAGTCGTTGTAGTACATTCTTAAGGTTTGCAAAAAAAAAGCGTCGACATTATGCTTGTTAAATGATGTCAACCTGGACAAACTGCATGCTTCGGGTTGCCGTAAGCTTAAATTTTGTCTTCTTCTCATGAATGCTCTTAACCAATCTACTCCTGCAGCTTGAGATTCATTCCAAGATTGTGGTATCTTTTATTATTCCTAACAGCACATTCAAAAGCCAACCTTCTCACATTTAAAGTTGTCAGACCATAAGCCATTTTACCACATGTGGTTATATATTCTGCTAACTGAAGTTCTTCTTCGTCGGTATAAATTCTGTTCACAGCATAGTTTGGCTCCATATTAATTTCAGTATCCGCATTTTGTTGCTTCTTCTTAACGTACCTATGTAGAGTTGTTATTTTAACATCAAAACGGTCTGCTACAGCTCGGATACTACAACCACCTTCAATAACTTCTTTAACTGCAGCTAACATAGTCTCTTTACTTGTTTTGCCAATTTTTCTATCTTTTGTTTTCTAGGCATCTGTAATTAGGTAATGTTCCATTGTGTACTACATGTATTTGTTTCACTGTGTACCATAAAACATATTCTCCTTATTACATGTCTCTGATCACTAAATACTAAAAGTTAGGTTATAATTTATATCATAATGTTGCATTAAAAATATGACAATTCCGATAGTATAAGAAGGTGTAACGTAAATGTCATGGTAACTATACTAACAAATTAAAACCCATTTAATTAAATTTTACTTACCTTGGAAAACCGACTTTGTTCTCTAAAAAATTCAGCAAGACTTCACTTACAGCTGACATTTATATCACAACAAGGCGTCACACTACCAACATTGACAACACAAATTACTACACAATGGGCGCGATATTCAAAAAGATATTTCGTTTGTTCCACTGTGTACTGCGTTCCACTGTATACCACTCTTCCCTACTCTTTTATTTAAAACAACCACTCGTTAAGTAGTTCCATAAAATCAGCAATTAGACTCCACTAATAAATAAAATGCAATTGAACTCTACACTTACTGTTATAAAAGGTTTGGTATACTTAGCAACACATATCACTGTAACAGTCAGAGACAAGATATCCCTAAACTTTTTCTTGCATCCTAAGAAAGCCGAATCTAACAGGACTTTGTAACGATACTCTAACAGACCGGGCCAAACCAACGTATTTTAAAATGAATTATAACAAAAAAATGCGGGTACAATTTATATTCAAATATGATTCTTTAAGAAAAATGCCAACAGTTAACTGTAACGGCATGTGTGTGTTAAAGTGCAAAGCGCTATCTAAGCAATAGCTTTAATGCTTGTAACACACGTTGCCGATAAAGCCAAGATAACTTGTACAGAAGTACACACGCAACAAAAGAACACCTGATGCAGCATTTCGCTCTTATTGTGAGCATACTTAAGTGCGGTATACGACTGTACAAGACGGCGGTTGGTCTTTTAAGCTCTCGTGGAGCAATGAACATAAGTAAAATATGTGTCTTGGGACATCTCTGTAAACATTGACACGTATGAGTAGTATAAACTAAGAAACCTCTGATGAGCTCACAATAAGAGCGAAATGCTGCATTAGGTGTTCTTTTGTTGCGTGTGTACTTCTGTACAAGTTATCTTGGCTTTATCGGCAACGTGTGTTACAAGCATTAAAGCTATTGCTTAGATAGCGCTTTGCACTTTAACACACACATGCCGTTACAGTTAACTGTTGGCATTTTTCTTAGTTTATACTACTCATACGTGTCAATGTTTACACGAGATGTTGCAAGACACATATTTTACTTATGATTCTTTAAGTGCCTAGCTTTAAGTTCTCCTATCGTTCATACTGTTCTCGTGGCAATTTTTCTTTTGCCTGTTTTACTTTTGCATTTGATGTTTTTCTGGGTTTTAAGGAATTTCTGTCGTTGGTGGTTTTTGTAAGTTTTTCTGAGATCCATCAGACTTAATTCTTCTTCAGTTTTTAATTTTTGTGCTTGGTGTATTGGATTGTAATATATTGTTGTTTATCTCTTAGATTGCTGTTTTCATTAATTCCAGGTTATTTCAATATTATTATTATCTGGGGTAATGTAGGCAGCGATATACAAGACGTGTGTTAATTTGTTTCCTATTTCTAGATCTGTAGTTTTTTAACATCTAACTGTTGTTGGTTATTACTGATACTAAGTTATTTCAATTAAATTTTTATTTTTGTTTATAAAAGTAGTTACGTGATCAGAGAAGACATCAGAGTAGGTCTTTTCTGAATCTTTTATTGATGCTTATAGGGGGCGTTTATAAAGTTTATAGATAAGGTGTGATTATGGCTTTGACATTAAAAAACTTTTCATGTCTTTGATAACAAGAAATGTATTGCTGGTTGCATATACGATACATCTAAATCTTTACCAAAACTCGGAAAGACAAGCAACAGTGTTGTATGTCCACTCGCCGTTACGGAAGTAAGATTCAATAAATATGTTCTGACGAAAACATCATCAACTGACAATCAGTTGATGTTTATTAGCTGAAATTGTCAAAGACATAAATAATTTGCTACGGTTAATTGAAGAAAAGTAAGTTTTGCCGGCAGCCGAAGAGTAGGGCGTGGGTGAGAAAAAGGATCCACCGCTTCTTCAGAACTGTCTTGATTTAATCCGAGGGCGCCATAGTCCTAATGCGTGGATACAAACCTGCTTCCGAACTAAAGAAACAGACGCAACAATCAACCGTAACAAATTAAAGGAGCAATAAATACAATAAAGAGAGAGAGACACAAGTAACCTACAAAACGTTATATTTAATAACACACCATAAAGAAGAAGGAACAGAGCACAATTTAAATATATCCACTTACAACGTAAGTTAATTCTACGAAGCGTATTCGTTCGTACCCATATATATAGTCGTACACAAAAGAAGGAAAAAAAATATAAGATTAATAGCAAGTTAATAATTTATGCGGTACGCCACTGGCGTTATTTAATCTAGACAAGATGGCGACGTAACCACACCCGCACAATACGAAGGTGTATTTAGTGTTCGCAGTTGCAATATTTAGCGTTAAAAAAGTATCGGAGAGTTAGGTGTTTCCCCAAAAGAGCGCTCTTCCGTGGTCTTACCCTTATACTCTAAAAATCCCCAAGCAATGGTGGGTAAATGAAGCAAGTTCGCGCCTTTACGGTACACATTCGTTTACAGATTGGGCAAGTATATGCGCCACAACAAGTTAATTAATTATATTGTAGTGAATTAACAAAAAAAATATAAATACGTGAACAAATACGTTTCGAGTTCCAAAGATTTAACTGCACTTAAGGTGCCAAGACAAGTTGTACTTATTTAGGTGTTACGCTTGAGACGTTTTCGGTAGCAGTGTGACGTCCCGGAGATGGTTTGTTTTCAGCGCAGAAGTATAATTAGAAAAATCTGACCTTATGTTGTAGATAGAGGTTTACGATGTTGACACACACAGGAGAAGATACAGATATGTGGTGTCGGTTCCAGCTGCGGCGACCCCTAATTTCGGTAGGATGTCCCGTACTTCAGCAATCTTAACAGCAAACCCCAAGTATGCGACACACGCAGCGACAAGACAAAAAAGGTAGAAAGAGATCCCACGATGAATTTAATCAGCCAGGTAATTGGTTTTGTTTAGGCCAAAAGAACCTTTAAAGCCGAGTAATTTTAATCCCGGAGTAACTCTAATCCCGGAGTAACTCGCCTTATCTGAAAATTATGCACGGTGTAACGTTGAAGAAGCCATGAAGAATATTTGTCGTACCTGAGTGCAATCGAGCGACCATTAGAAGAAATTAGTACACGCATCCGTCCTAAGATAAACTTCAGAAAATCGAGTAATCAATCCTTTCCCCAGCTAAAAATATACCGCTATACATTGAAAGTTTGCAGGGTCCTATACATACCACTAGAAAATTTGACGGAATTACGATTAAGCACTCAGATGAAGGCAAATTTGAATTTCACGTAACACGACGTGATAGTAGTTGTTACAAGGCGGAAATTGAAGATCAGCCGAAAATGTATTGGCCAATTAGGACAACGCGGAAGTTGAATTCTGGGAATTAAATCCCCAAAAATTTTCGTTAAGGAGCGAACACGGAGAAATGTCGCGTTTACACCTCGACTCCGTGTATTGTGTGTTGCCTAACTCACAGTGACCGTTACAAATTCCCCCCACACAAAACTTCAAGCCCGCGCAGAAGGATAAACATAATCCGCTGCACCATACATAATCCAGAAAATTAACATCCGTAGGTGTTCAGCAAAAAAAAAGGAATCTCCAACATGAGCGACATATAACCAAAGATACCCACCCCACACATATAAAAAACCTAATGAAACCCAACCCCTAAGAGATAGACGGTTTGTTGAACTAAGAGTAGCTGATCTGATGAAATCTGTTCAAAACTCGCATGAAGCGTTTGGTGTATCCAGCAACAAAGTCAAGCAACGACCAAGAAAAAGAAAAGGATAACACCAAGAGATTGAACGCCCACAAAAACTCGCAATTAGCGATTTCCGAGAAGCAAGGTAAAGAAAACGTGGGTCATCCAACAGTATCTCAACCAACCTTACTAAACCCAGTCAACAGAAAATATTATTATAGTAAAGTTTGAAGTTTGGACAAGCGTCCAGGACAGAGCCCTAAAAACCAATGAAACCCCAACCCAAATTAAAACAATACCACCCTGAATTACCCCAAAATAAGGTACCCTAGGAAAGGTTTAAGGTAAGATAGGAATAAGGATAAGGCTGAAACCCAAATACCAAGAGGTTAGGATAAACCCTAGGAAATTATTAAGATCGGGCATTTCCCTAGCGGCGTGCATGTCGAATGGGTGGCACCAGGCATCACTCCCACCAAGACCCTCGCGAAGGATGGAAACTCGCGTCATTGGGCCCCCAGTGAAAATCCACCCCCTCGCCATTCACGACCCTTAGTACTGAGCCTTCCCAAAATAAAGTCCTCCCACCCAGGAAAGGATTTAGTCTTGGGCCGATACTCCCGACACCACAAGACTAATGGATATGCAGTTAAAGAGTGCGACTCTGAAAACCGAGGATAAACCCCCAACCCTATAGCATAATGGAAGAATGAAAGGAAGGATCCCAAAATTTTGCCCAAAATTTCCAAAAGTAAAAGACTGGAACAAGTCAACAGTTTGAGGTTCTGCAGTGGCTACGGCCAGTGATCCATTGACGGAGGTTAAGGGCGAACGGTTTACCCCTGCCCCAGATCTTGCTCGCCCTGTACGGCCCCCTAAGGGTTGGTGTGCCTGGTAACGAAACAAGGGTACCAGAAACAGGAGCTCCGACTCCCCCTCACGCCAACACCCACTGAAACCCCAGCCAAAGCGGTACCTCTACGCAAGAAAGAAAGAAGGAACAGATGATAGCAAAGACAAGGAAAAGGGAAATACTCTATCCCTCCTCGAGAGGACAGAGAGCAACAAAAACGACGTTCACACAAGACAAGACACATTCAGGTGTCTGAATTCGGCTTTGAAAAGGATTGCCAAACTGGCGAAGACGTACACCAACGAGCCATATAGGAGAGGGCGTTCAATCCGTCACGGGATCGGGAAATCACGGTACTCCCACAACTACGTGAACTCATGAAACTAAGTCTCGAAGCTCGAAATCCAATTCAAGGTCAAATTTTGGTATTATTTACCTGAGAAGGTCCAATCCCTACGTGCCCAACCAACCTACCCATATCACATGGAATTCTAACGAATGTGAACCATTATGGTTCCAGCAAAAAAAAAAATTAAATATAACTATGAGCTAACTCAATTAGAACTGAGTCAGTATATCATTAAGCTCGCCGAAGCGGTTTGGTATCTCCCAGAAAAAGAAAAAGAAAACCCAACAATCTTGATGCATTGTCAACAAGAGCAGGAGCACGCTCAACTTGAACTCAAGTCAACAGGCATCCCCAAAAAAATAAAGCTTCTCAAACCAAAAACAAAAGAACCTGTATCTACGTATATACAGTTCTCGCAGAAAGAAAATAAAGATATACGGGAGAGCACCAAATAAATCAGAGATTTCGATGTAAATCGATCATAATGTCGTGTAGCTAATAGAGCCAGAAACCATCGATAATCTCATTAATAACCAACCTACAGTAAGGCAGAAATAAAAGAAATTTATTCAGCAACAATATAAGAGAAAATACGAACTTCTCCTTACTAGAAGGAAGATAGTCCGAGCAAATTCGTTAGAAACCCGTGAAAGAAAAAAAAAAAAATAATACAGATATGATAAAATCAGCAAAAGTAAATAGTCAAGTAAAATAAGTCGTGTCCAAGTAGAAATCCAGTCATGAACCGTGTCTTCTAGCTGGCAGTACAAGCAAGTTTACGACGCTTTTTCCGTCTAGGATAAAGTAAAGAGTGATCTAAACAATTAGGCTCCAGCACAGCAAGTTCAGCATTAGCCTCTTCCGAATTCGAGAGAGGTTCTGGCTTAAGGTCTTTCACGTGCCACGTACCTAGTGACTTTCCTAAAGAATCAGCTAGTTCATACGTCCAGGGAGACACGACAGTTTTCACCGTGAACGGGCCTAAGAATTTAGGTGCGAGTTTCGCATTGAAATGCTTCGAAGCGTCGGATAGTTGGAAGTTACGACGCCACACCAGATCACCCACGTTATACTTGACATGTCGGCGGCGTAAGTTATACCTATTTCGTGTAGTTTCATAGGCTTTCCGAAGGCGTTGAAGTATATATTCCTGGATAGCCGCGTAACGTCGAGTAGACACATTATGATCAGGTTCTGAGTCAGTTGGTTCAAGACGTGATTTATTGAAGAGATTGCCAGAGATGACATGTTCACGACCAAATAGAGCAAAGTACGGGGTACATCCAGTCACTTCGTGTTTCGCCGAACGAACTGCACATCCAATGTGAGGGAGCTTCACATCCCATTTCCGCTGGTTGTCCTTAACATAAGACGCTATCATGGTCTTAAGAACGCGATTTATCCGTTCAGCCGGATTTGCTTGCGGATGGTATTTGGCAGTATATAGGATGGTGCAATGATAGTTCTCACACATTTGAGTGAATTCACGACTGCGGAACTGTACTCCGTTGTCAGAAATAAGGTACTGCGGCACTCCAAATAGTAAAAACACCTGTTCTTCCAGGATTTTAGTAACCGCAGCAGCAGTAGCAACACGCATAGCAAAGAAAAGGGCAAATTTAGAGAAACAATCGGCAACCACAAACACGTAACAATTGCCTTTAGAAGAACGAGGAAGCGGCCCAACAATATCGCAACATAAAGTTTGCCACGGTCCCGTAGGACGAGCACGAGGAGCAAACATTCCAGGAGGAGCTGCTTGAGATACCTTATTGGAAGAGCAAGTAGAACAACGGCGGATATAGCGAGCCACGTCTGCACGTAATCGAGGCCAGTAATAATGTTGCAGAATTCTTGCGGTTGTCTTAGTTACTCCACCATGGCCAACAACTGGAGGATCATGGTTCTCCTGAATGATGCGTCTCCTTTGTTCAGCCGGAACGACTAACTTCCATTCATCATTCGGATCCACCATAGAAGTGGTAAAGAACTAGTCACTCTGCGATATAAGATGTTATTATCGACAGACCAATGAGGCAACTTGTGAGGTGTTGTGAGTACACGATTCAGTAAGTTATTATACCATTTATTTGTAGTAGGTAAGTCAAGACCAAGAGAAGAAGGAACAGCTAAGGAATCAAGATGAGGAGAGGTGGTTTCAGCTTCATCACCAACAGCAGGAACAGCACGAGATAACGCATCTGGCACAACGTGGTCTTTGCCTTTCCTATGTCTGATGGTGAAGTCATACTCTTGGAGTTGTAAGGGACCAACGAGCAAGACGACCAGACGGACTCTGCAAACGGTTAAGCCATACCAGCGAGTGATGGTCAGTAATGATGGTGAAGTGAGAGCCCTCAATATACGGTCTGAACTTAAGAATGGCGAATAAGACTGCAATACATTCTTTTTCCGTAGTACTATAGCGCCTCTCCGCTTTAGTTAAGGAGCGACTGATGTAACTGATAACCTTTTCCCCTCAGGCGATTCCTGACTAAGGACAGCACCCACGCCAAAGTCCGAAGCGTCAGTTTGAACAACAAATGGCAGAGAAAAATTAGGACAAGTCAGGATAGGAGCAGAAACTAAGTGTTCTTTAAGAGAAACGAAAGCAGATTGACATTCCGGTGTCCACACAAACAAAGCATTTTTCCGAGTAAGAGCAGATAAAGGAGAAGTAAGAGAAGCGAAGTTCGGTATGAAACGGCGATACCAGCTAGCCATGCCAATCACGCGTCGCACTTCGGTGACCGTGGTCGGTATAGGAATGTTAAGTATGGCAGTCACCTTTTCTGGATCCACCAGCAACCCATTTTTATTCACAACGTAGCCCAAGTATTTCAACTCCGAACGACAGAAATGGCATTTTTCCTGATTTAATGTCAAACCGGCAGCAAATAATCGTTTCAGAACTTTTTCCAGTACTCGAAGATGTTCGTCGAAAGTTGGTGTCGCGATAACAATATCGTCCAGGTAGGCGAAGCAAAACGGTTCCAGCTCTGCACCGATAATTTGGTCGATCAGCCGCTGAAAGGTTGCAGGAGAATTATGCAGACCGAACGGCATTCTAGTAAATTGGAACAATCCACGATGAGGAACAGTAAAGGCAGTAAGCGGTTTGGATTCAGGAGTTAAAGGAATTTGCCAATAAGCAGAACGAATGTCCAAACTCGAGAGAAATCTAGCATCCCGTAAGCGATCCAAGATAGAAGTGATATACGGCAGAGGATAAGCGTTGCGTTCCGTGACCTGATTTAGCTTCCGATAGTCAATGCAAAACCGATAGGAGTTGTCTTTCTTCCTAACCAAGACCACAGGACTGGACCATGGACTGGTAGATGGCTCTACTACACCTAACTGTAGCATCTTGTCCAGTTCTTCATTGACAATCCGAGATAGTACTGGTGATAGAGGATAGTACCGTTGTTTAATTGGCTCAGCCTTGGTGTGGATACTGTGTTGAACGAGCTGGGTACACCCTAGACCAGATGGCTGTAAAGAAAAGCTGGCAGAGATAACAGCCTCTAGCGAAGACTGTTGCGACCTTGATAAGTCGTCTTTGATGTTCAGCGCACTCGAATGAACCGCATGTCCAACCGCATCAGTACCAAAGGACCAATGACCCTTGCTGAAATCTGGTACGAAGGCCATCGCCTTCCAAAAAGTCGATCCCCAATATCAACCCTTGAGAAATCTCAGGAACCACTAAGGTTTCTATTACCTTGGTTTTTCCCTCTAAAGTATAAGGAAGAGAAACAACACCCAAAATGGCACATTGTCCACCATTAGCCACGTTACAAAAAGTCGAAGTAGATTTTTTTAAGGACACCTTAAGGGACTGAAGCAAATGCCAACCGATACTTCCTAGTATCGTCCTAGAAGATCCTGTATCCAGTAAGGCTTTAAAAGGTATGCCCAGCACTGATACGTTAAGAAAAGGTCGTTCATCACCACGAACGCTAGCAAAATAAAGTTAAGTAACAATTGTTGAGAGTGGTCTAGATCAGTAAAGAAGAATCCGAGGTTGAGAGAAGTAGAACCTACGACTCGGTCCGAGGGTTCTGACGTGCGTTTCCCTGCGGCGAACATTGGGAGCAATTAGGCTTGGTAACACCTGCCTTTCCACAGCCAAAACAATGAAGGTTCTGTGGGTTTGGACAACGAGGAGAAACATGTCCCGTATTCCCGCAATTCCAGCAACGTACAGGTCCCCTGTAAGAGTTGAGAGGCCTAGAAGGAATAGTCGAAGAGACCGAAGAACAAGAAGAAGTATTCAAAGAAGAAGTTTCTGGAGCGACGTAAGCTGGGTTAGGTTCCAGCAAAGAAGTCACGCGTCTAGTAGGTGGTGGTTTGAAAGATTGGGTTAAGAATTGACTATGCTCAATCTTTTTCCCAAGCGACAATAGATGCGAGATGGTTGAGACATCATGAAGAGCCAAGGCCGTTTGGAAATATGGCGTTAGATTGCGCCTGATTATTCGGATCTGTTGTGGTTCCGATAATGGTTCACTCAACCGTGAGAAAAGGCTTTGCATAGTAGCCAAGTATATCCCAAACCCCTCATGAGCACCCATGGTTCGTGCCTTAATTTCGTCCAGCAATCGATCGTTGTAATCCACCGGAAGAAACTCCGATTGTAGTAAACGCACCACATCCTTCCACGAAGACAGCGATTGTCGATGAGCCCTGAAGAGAAGAAGAGCTTTTCCAGTTAAGAGTTCTGGAGCACCATGAAACAATTGCGTCAGAGAAATTCCCCTAGCCGTGCTTAATTCCTCCAAGCGAGTAAGAAATTCAGAAAGAGATGTTTTACCATCCCCAGAAAAGTTAAGTTTAGTTTCGCTGTAGCAACAGATTTAGAAAAGTAGGAAGCACTACAAGAGGCAACAGGTGTTGGTTCTGGTTCGACATCAGACTCCGATGATAGTTGGTCAGGTTCACCTTCGTCCTCAGTAACCGTTAATTTAGGACTAGAAGTAACAGCTTGACTGATCCCAAAAGTAGTATGCCGATGCTTCTTGATCATAGAATCAATAGTGTTATGAAGATCGGTAAGAGAAAGTAGAAGAGAATTCCTATTGGCAGCTTGTTCTGTCGAGGTGGCAACCATCAGCTTGCACCTGCGAATAGTATGAGTCCAAAGAGTAGAAAAACGAAGAAATTCCGAAGTTGTGCTGTCACCAGTGAAATTATCAACGAACGTACGAAGCTCCCTAAAGAGACATTTACCGCAGTTACATCGGTTTCATACTGATGCTGTATTTAATTTCGGATAAAGATTTTTCCGCTTCCAGCTGAAGAGCACTACGGACCAGTTTCCGAAGACCTCCACCGAAACGTCAGCACTAAGTCCCCTAGAAGCTAACTCGTATCGCAGTTCGTGTTGTTTAAGGCGATTGACCTCGAATTTCCACACTTTCGGCATTTTAAATAAAATCTCCTAGCTTCCAATACAAAAAAAAGAATAAACTCGAACCCACAACAACAAGTAAGAAAGAGAAAACAGTATTAAAATACTAACCCTAGAATAATAAAAACAATTTTAAGTAAATGTCCTATTACTGATCAAACTGATAGTAATAAGGAAAGCAAGCAATAGCACTAAGTACTAGAGAGAGAGAGAGAAAATAGTATTTCCAAAGAGAATCGAACGACAAGTAAAGAAAAATACTCGAGCAACCTTGACTGATAATCCGATTTCACAAAAAGAAAGAAACGAGAAGAAAATCGAGCCCCGAAGTTGGGATGCCAATTTCTTGCTACGGTTAATTGAAGAAAAGTAAGTTTTGCCGGCAGCCGAAGAGTAGGGCGTGGGTGAGAAAAAGGATCCACCGCTTCTTCAGAACTGTCTTGATTTAATCCGAGGGCGCCATAGTCCTAATGCGTGGATACAAACCTGCTTCCGAACTAAAGAAACAGACGCAACAATCAACCGTAACAAATTAAAGGAGCAATAAATACAATAAAGAGAGAGAGAGACACAAGTAACCTACAAAACGTTATATTTAATAACACACCATAAAGAAGAAGGAACAGAGCACAATTTAAATATATCCACTTACAACGTAAGTTAATTCTACGAAGCGTATTCGTTCGTACCCATATATATAGTCGTACACAAAAGAAGGAAAAAAAATATAAGATTAATAGCAAGTTAATAATTTATGCGGTACGCCACTGGCGTTATTTAATCTAGACAAGATGGCGACGTAACCACACCCGCACAATACGAAGGTGTATTTAGTGTTCGCAGTTGCAATATTTAGCGTTAAAAAGTATCGGAGAGTTAGGTGTTTCCAAAAGAGCGCTCTTCCGTGGTCTTACCCTTATACTCTAAAAATCCCCAAGCAATGGTGGGTAAATGAAGCAAGTTCGCGCCTTTACGGTACACATTCGTTTACAGATTGGGCAAGTATATGCGCCACAACAAGTTAATTAATTATATTGTAGTGAATTAACAAAAAAAATATAAATACGTGAACAAATACGTTTCGAGTTCCAAAGATTTAACTGCACTTAAGGTGCCAAGACAAGTTGTACTTATTTAGGTGTTACGCTTGAGACGTTTTCGGTAGCAGTGTGACGTCCCGGAGATGGTTTGTTTTCAGCGCAGAAGTATAATTAGAAAAATCTGACCTTATGTTGTAGATAGAGGTTTACGATGTTGACACACACAGGAGAAGATACAGATATGTGGTGTCGGTTCCAGCTGCGGCGACCCCTAATTTCGGTAGGATGTCCCGTACTTCAGCAATCTTAACAGCAAACCCCAAGTATGCGACACACGCAGCGACAAGACAAAAAAAGGTAGAAAGAGATCCCACGATGAATTTAATCAGCCAGGTAATTGGTTTTGTTTAGGCCAAAAGAACCTTTAAAGCCGAGTAATTTTAATCCCGAGTAACTCTAATCCCGGAGTAACTCGCCTTATCTGAAAATTATGCACGGTGTAACGTTGAAGAAGCCATGAAGAATATTTGTCGTACCTGAGTGCAATCGAGCGACCATTAGAAGAAATTAGTACACGCATCCGTCCTAAGATAAACTTCAGAAAATCGAGTAATCAATCCTTTCCCCAGCTAAAAATATACCGCTATACATTGAAAGTTTGCAGGGTCCTATACATACCACTAGAAAATTTGACGGAATTACGATTAAGCACTCAGATGAAGGCAAATTTGAATTTCACGTAACACGACGTGATAGTAGTTGTTACAAGGCGGAAATTGAAGATCAGCCGAAAATGTATTGGCCAATTAGGACAACGCGGAAGTTGAATTATGGGAATTAAATCCCCAAAATTTTCGTTAAGGAGCGAACACGGAGAAATGTCGCGTTTACACCTCGACTCCGTGTATTGTGTGTTGCCTAACTCACAGTGACCGTTACAAATTCTGTTTATGATTGCTCGTTATAATAAATTTTGGTTTTCACGTTACTTATCTGCATTAAATGTCACTGTACAATTGTTCTACAGTGTCGTCAGAAGCAGTACATCTAGGAGCACATACCTGTATAAAATTACATACCACATTGTGAAAAATACGTACGCGATCCGACACCCGTGCAAAACCAATGACTGCTTTATATAAATCATATTTAATTATGAAATTAACACCATTAAAATGGGTAAATTAATAAAGGTAATAGAAGGAAGTCCTTGTTTAAGAAACTGAAAAATGTTGGCAGGCTCAAACACCAGAAGTAAACAGTGGACTTGTTTTGATGAGCAATACGTAACCGAACGAAGTACGGAG
>JALBCR010002225.1:0-185305 GCA_030710515.1 Abscondita cerata
TTTGCTACGGTTAATTGAAGAAAAGTAAGTTTTGCCGGCAGCCGAAGAGTAGGGGCGTGGGTGAGAAAAAAGGATCCACCGCTTCTTCAGAACTGTCTTGATTTAATCCGAGGGCGCCATAGTCCCCTAATGCGTGGATACAAACCTGCTTCCGAACTAAAGAAACAGACGCAACAATCAACCGTAACAAATTAAAGGAGCAATAAATACAATAAAGAGAGAGAGAGACACAAGTAACCTACAAAAACGTTATATTTAATAACACACCATAAAGAAGAAGGAACAGAGCACAATTTAAATATATCCACTTACAACGTAAGTTAATTCTACGAAGCGTATTCGTTCGTACCCATATATATAGTCGTACACAAAAGAAGGAAAAAAAATATAAGATTAATAGCAAGTTAATAATTTATGCGGTACGCCACTGGCGTTATTTAATCTAGACAAGATGGCGACGTAACCACACCCGCACAATACGAAGGTGTATTTAGTGTTCGCAGTTGCAATATTTAGCGTTAAAAAGTATCGGAGATTTAGGTGTTTCCCCAAAAGAGCGCTCTTCCGTGGTCTTACACTTATACTCTAAAATCCCAAGCAATGGTGGGTAAATGAAGCAAGTTCGCGCCTTTACGGTACACATTCGTTTACAGATTGGGCAAGTATATGCGCCACAACAAGTTAATTAATTATATTGTAGTGAATTAACAAAAAAATATAAATACGTGAACAAATACGTTTCGAGTTCCAAAGATTTAACTGCACTTAAGGTGCCAAGACAAGTTGTACTTATTTAGGTGTTACGCTTGAGACGTTTTCGGTAGCAGTGTGACGTCCCGGAGATGGTTTGTTTTCAGCGCAGAAGTATAAATTAGAAGAACGATCTGACACACATGTTGTAGATAGAGGTTTACGATGTTGACACACACAGCGACAAGACAATAAAGGTAGAAAGAGATCCCGATGAATTTAATCAGCCAGGTAATTGGTTTTGTTTAGGCCAAAAGAACCTTTAAAGCCGAGTAATTTTAATCCCGGAGTAACTCTAATCGGAGTAACTCGCCTTATCTGAAAATTATGCACGGTGTAACGTTGAAGAAGCCATGAAGAATATTTGTCGTACCTGAGTGCAATCGAGCGACCATTAGAAGAAATTAGTACACGCATCCGTCCTAAGATAAACTTCAGAAAATCGAGTAATCAATCCTTTCCCCAGCTAAAAATATACCGCTATACATTGAAAGTTTGCAGGGTCCTATACATACCACTAGAAAATTTGACGGAATTACGATTAAGCACTCAGATGAAGGCAAATTTGAATTTCACGTAACACGACGTGATAGTAGTTGTTACAAGGCGGAAATTGAAGATCAGCCGAAAATGTATTGGCCAATTAGGACAACGCGGAAGTTGAATTCTGGGAATTAAATCCCCAAAAATTTTCGTTAAGGAGCGAACACGGTGAAATGTCGCGTTTACACCTCGACTCCGTGTATTGTGTGTTGCCTAACTCACAGTGACCGTTACAAATTCCCCCCACACAAAACTTCAAGCCCGCGCAGAAAGGATAAACATAATCCGCTGCACCATACATAATCCAGAAAAATTAACATCCGTAGGTGTTCAGCAAAAAAAAAAGGAATCTCCAACATGAGCGACATATAACCAAAGATACCCACCCCACACATATAAAAACCTAATGAAACCCAACCCCTAAGAGATAGACGGTTTGTTGAACTAAGAGTAGCTGATCTGATGAAATCTGTTCAAAACTCGCATGAAGCGTTTGGTGTATCCAGCAACAAAAGTCAAGCAACGACCAAGAAAAAGAAAAGGATAACACCAAGAGATTGAACGCCCACAAAAACTCGCAATTAGCGATTTCCGAGAAGCAAGGTAAAGAAAACTGGGTCATCCAACAGTATCTCAACCAACCTTTACTAAACCCAGTCAACAGAAAATATTATTATAGTAAAAGTTTGAAGTTTGGACAAGCGTCCAGGACAGAGCCCTAAAACCAATGAAACCCCAACCCAAATTAAAACAATACCACCCCTGAATTACCCCAAAATAAGGTACCCTAGGAAAGGCTTTCTTAAGGTAAGATAGGGAATAAGGATAAGGCGGAAACCCAAATACCAAGAGGTTAGGGATAAACCCTAGGAAATATTAAGATCGGGCATTTCCCTAGCGGCGTGCATGTCGAATGGGTGGCACCAGGCATCACTCCCACCAAGACCCTCAAGCGAAGGATGGAAACTCGCGTCATTGGGCCCCCAGTGAAAATCCACCCCTCGCCATTCACGACCCTTAGTACTGAGCCTTCCCAAAATAAAGTCCTCCCACCCAGGAAAGGGATTTTAGTCTTGGGCCGATACTCCCGACACCGCAAGACTAATGGATATGCAGTTAAAATACCGACTCTGAAAAACCGAGGATAAACCCCCCAACCCTATAGCATAATGGAAGAATGAAAGGAAGGATCCCAAAATTTTGCCCAAAAATTTCCAAAAAGTAAAAGACTGGAACAAGTCAACAGTTTGAGGTTCTGCAGTGGCTACGGCCAGTGATCCATTGACGGAGGTTAAGGGCGAACGGTTTACCCCTGCCCCAGATCTTGCTCGCCCCGTACGGCCCCCTAAGGGTTGGTGTGCCTGGTAACGAAACAAGGGCGGCCAGAAACAGGAGCTCCGACTCCCCTCACGCCAACACCCACTGAAACCCCCAGCCAAAGCGGTACCTCTACCCAAGAAAGAAAGAAGGAACAGATGATAGCAAAGACAAGGAAAAGGGAAATACTCTTATCCCTCCTCGAGAGTGACGGAGAGAGCAACAAAACGACGTTCACACAAGACAAGACACATTCAGGTGTCTGAATTCGGCTTTGAAAAAGGATTGCCAAACTGGCGAAGACGTACACCAACGAGCCATATAGGAGAGGGCGTTCAATCCGTCACGGGATCGGGAAATCACGGTACTCCCACAACTACGTGAACTCATGAAACTAAGTCTCGAAGCTCGAAATCCAATTCAAGGTCAAATTTTGGTAATATTTGACCTGAAGGTCCAATCCCTACGTGCCCAACCAACCTACCCATATCACATGGAATTCTAACGAATGTGAACCATTATGGTTCCAGCAAAAAAAAATTAAATTAAAACTATGAGCTAACTCAATTAGAACTGAGTCAGTATATCATTAAGCTCGCCGAAGCGGTTTGGTATCTCCCAGAAAAGAAAAGAAACCCAACAATCTTGATGCATTGTCAACAAGAGCAGGAGCACGCTCAACTTGAACTCAGTCAACAGGCATCCCCAAAAAAATAAAGCTTCTCAAACCAAAACAAAAAGAACCTGTATCTACGTATATACAGTTCTCGCAGAAAGAAAATAAAGATATACGGGAGAGCACCAAATAAATCAGAGATTTCGATGTAAATCGATCATAATGTCGTGTAGCTAATAGAGCCAGAAACCATCGATAATCTCATTAATAACCAACCTACAGTAAGGCAGAAATAAAAGAAATTTATTCAGCAACAATATAAGAGAAAATACGAACTTCTCCTTACTAGAAGGAAGATAGTCCGAGCAAATTCGTTAGAAACCCGTGAAAGAAAAAAATAATACAGATATGATAAAATCAGCAAAAGTAAATAGTCAAGTAAAATAAGTCGTGTCCAAGTAGAAATCCAGTCATGAACCGTGTCTTCTAGCTGGCAGTACAAGCAAGTTTACGACGCTTTTTCCGTCTAGGATAAAGTAAAGTGATCTCAACAATTAGGCTCCAGCACAGTAAAGTTCAGCATTAACCTCTTTAGAATTCGAGAGAGGTTCTGGCTTAAGGTCTTTCATTGCCACGTACCTAGTGACTTTCCTAAAGAATCAGCTAGTTCATGCGTCCAGGGAGACACGACCGAGTTTTCACCGTGAACGGGCCTAAGAATTAGGTGCGAGTTTCGCATTGAAATGCTTCGAAGCGTCGAGATAGTTGGAAGTTACGACGCCACACCAGATCACCCACGTTATACTTGACATGTCGGCGGCGTAAGTTATACCTATTTCATGTAGTTTCATAGGCTTTCCGAAGGCGTTGAAGTATATATTCCTGGATAGCCGCGTAACGTCGAGTAGACACATTATGATCAGGTTCTGAGTCAGTTGGTTCAAGACGTGATTTATTGAAGAGATTGCCAGAGATGACATGTTCACGACCAAATAGAGCAAAGTACGGGGTACATCCAAGTCACTTCGTGTTTCGCCAGAACGAACTGCACATCCAATGTGAGGGAGCTTCACATCCCATTTCCGCTGGTTGTCCTTAACATAAGACGCTATCATGGTCTCAAGAACGCGATTTATCCGTTCAGCCGGATTTGCTTGCGGATGGTATTTGGCAGTATATAGGATGGTGCAATGATAGTTCTCACACATTTAAGTGAATTCACGACTGCGGAACTGTACTCCGTTAATCAGAAATAAGGTACTGCGGCACTCCAAATAGTAAAAACACCTGTTCTTCCAGGATTTTAGTAACCGCAGCAGCAGTAGCAACACGCGCCAAGCAAAGAAAGGGCAAAATTTAGAGAAACAATCGGCAACCACAAACACGTAACAATTGCCTTTAGAAGAACGAGGAAGCGGCCCAACAATATCGCAACATAAAGTTTGCCACGGTCCCGTAGGACGAGCACGAGGAGCAAACATTCCAGGAGGAGCTGCTTGAGATACCTTATTGGAAGAGCAAGTAGAACAACGGCGGATATAGCGAGCCACGTCTGCACGTAATCGAGGCCAGTAATAATGTTGCAGAATTCTTGCGGTTGTCTTAGTTACTCCACCATGGCCAACAACTGGAGGATCATGGTTCTCCTGAATGATGCGTCTCCTTTGTTCAGCCGGAACGACTAACTTCCATTCATCATTCGGATCCACCATAGAAGTGGTAAAGAACTAGTCACTCTGCGATATAAGATGTTATTGATCGACAGACCAATGGAGGCAACTTGTGAGGGTGTTGTGAGTACACGATTCAGTAAGTTATTATACCATTTATTTGTAGTAGGTAAGTCAAGACCAAGAGAAGAAGGAACAGCCCAAGGAATCAAGATGAGAGAGAGTTGGTTTCAGCTTCATCACCAACAGCAGGAACAGCACGAGATAACGCATCTGGCACAACGTGGTCTTTGCCTTTCCTATGTCTGATGGTGAAGTCCTTACTCTTGGAGTTGTAAGGACCCAACGAGCAAGACGACCAGACGGACTCTGCAAACGGTTAAGCCATACCAGCGAGAGTGATGGTCAGTAATGATGGTGAAGTGAGAGCCCTCAATATACGGTCTGAACTTAAGAATGGCGAATAAGACTGCAATACATTCTTTTTCCGTAGTACTATAGCGCCTCTCCGCTTTAGTTAAGGAGCGACTGATGTAACTGATAACCTTTTCCCCTCAGGCGATTCCTGACTAAGGACAGCACCCACGCCAAAGTCCGAAGCGTCAGTTTGAACAACAAATGGCAGAGAAAAATTAGGACAAGTCAGGATAGGAGCAGAAACTAAGTGTTCTTTAAGAGAAACGAAAGCAGATTGACATTCCGGTGTCCACACAAACAAAGCATTTTCCAGTAAGAGCAGATAAAGTAAGAGAAGCGAAGTTCGGTATGAAACGGCGATACCAGCTAGCCATGCCAATCACGCGTCGCACTTCGGTGACCGTGGTCGGTATAGGAATGTTAAGTATGGCAGTCACCTTTTCTGGATCCACCAGCAACCCATTTTTATTCACAACGTAGCCCAAGTATTTCAACTCCGAACGACAGAAATGGCATTTTTCCTGATTTAATGTCAAACCGGCAGCAAATAATCGTTTCAGAACTTTTTCAGTACTCGAAGATGTTCGTCGAAAGTTGGTGTCGCGATAACAATATCGTCCAGGTAGGCGAAGCAAAACGGTTCCAGCTCTGCACCGATAATTTGGTCGATCAGCCGCTGAAAGGTTGCAGGAGGAAGTTATGCAGACCGAACGGCATTCTAGTAAGTGAGAATAATCCACGAAATGAGGAACAGTAAAGGCAGTAAGCGGTTTGGATTCAGGAGTTAAAGGAATTTGCCAATAAGCAGAACGAATGTCCAAACTCGAGAGAAATCTAGCATCCCGTAAGCGATCCAAGATAGAAGTGATATACGGCAGAGGATAAGCGTTGCGTTCCGTGACCTGATTTAGCTTCCGATAGTCAATGCAAAACCGATAGGAGTTATGCTTCTTCATAACCAAGAACCCTAGGACTGGACCATGGACTGGTGGATGGCTCTACTACACCTAACTGTAGCATCTTGTCCAGTTCTTCAGTGACAATCCGAGATAGTACTGGTGATAGAGGATAGTACCGTTGTTTAAGTGGCTCAGCCTTGGTATGGATACTGTGTTGAACGAGCTGGGTACACCCTAGACCAGATGGCTGTAAAGAAAAGCTGGCAGAGATAGCAGCCTCTAGCGAAGACTGTTGCGACCTTGATAAGTCGTCTTTGATGTTCAGCGCACTCGAATGAACCGCATGTCCAACCGCATCAGTACCAAAGGACCAATGACCCTTGCTGAAATCTGGGCCGTACGAAGGCCATCGCCTTCCAAAGTCGATCCCCAATATCAACCCTTGAGAAATCTCAGGAACCACTAAGGTTTCTATTACCTTGGTTTTCCTCTAAAGTATAAGGAAGAGAAACAACACCCAAAATGGCACATTGTCCACCATTAGCCACGTTACAAAAAAGTCGAAGTAGATTTTTTAAGGACACCTTAAGGGACTGAAGCAAATGCCAACCGATACTTCCTAGTATCGTCCTAGAAGATCCTGTATCCAGTAAGGCTTTAAAGGTATGCCCAGCACTGATACGTTAAGAAAAGGTCGTTCATCACCACGAACGCTAGCAAAAATAAAGTTAAGTAACAATTGTTGAGAGTGGTCTAGATCAGTAAAAGAAGAATCCGAGGTTGAGAGAGAAGTAGAACCTACGACTCGGTCCGAGGGTTCTGACGTGCGTTTCCCTGCGGCGAACATTGGGAGCAATTAGGCTTGGTAACACCTGCCTTTCCACAGCCAAAACAATGAAGGTTCTGTGGGTTTGGACAACGAGGAGAAACATGTCCCGTATTCCCGCAATTCCAGCAACGTACAGGTCCCCTGTAAGAGTTGAGAGGCCTAGAAGGAATAGTCGAAGAGACCGAAGAACAAGAAGAAGTATTCAAAGAAGAAGTTTCTGGAGCGACGTAAGCTAGGTTAGGTTCCAGCAAAGAAGTCACGCGTCTAGTAGGTGGTGGTTTGAAAGATTGGGTTAAGAATTGACTATGCTCAATCTTTTTCCCAAGCGACAATAGATGCGAGATGGTTGAGACATCATGAAGAGCCAAGGCCGTTTGGAAATATGGCGTTAGATTGCGCCTGATTATTCGGATCTGTTGTGGTTCCGATAATGGTTCACTCAACCGTGAGAAAAGGCTTTGCATAGTAGCCAAGTATATCCCAAACCCCTCATGAGCACCCATGGTTCGTGCCTTAATTTCGTCCAGCAATCGATCGTTGTAATCCACCGGAAGAAACTCCGATTGTAGTAAACGCACCACATCCTTCCACGAAGACAGCGATTGTCGATGAGCCCTGAAGAGAAGAAGAGCTTTTCCAGTTAAGAGTTCTGGAGCACCATGAAACAATTGCGTCAGAGAAATTCCCTAGCCGTGCTTAATTCCTCCAAGCGAGTAAGAAATTCAGAAAGAGATGTTTTACCATCCCCAGAAAAAGTTAAGTTTAGTTTCGCTGTAGCAACAGATTTAGAAAAGTAGGAAGCACTACAAGAGGCAACAGGTGTTGGTTCTGGTTCGACATCAGACTCCGATGATAGTTGGTCAGGTTCACCTTCGTCCTCAGTAACCGTTAATTTAGGACTAGAAGTAACAGCTTGACTGATCCCAAAGTAGTATGCCGATGCTTCTTGATCATAGAATCAATAGTGTTATGAAGATCGGTAAGAGAAAGTAGAAGAGAATTCCTATTGGCAGCTTGTTCTGTCGAGGTGGCAACCATCAGCTTGCACCTGCGAATAGTATGAGTCCAAAGAGTAGAAAAACGAAGAAATTCCGAAGTTGTGCTGTCACCAGTGAAATTATCAACGAACGTACGAAGCTCCCCTAAAGAGACATTTACCGCAGTTACATCGGTTTCATACTCGATGCTGTATTTAATTTCGGATAAAGATTTTTCCGCTTCCAGCTGAAGAGCACTACGGACCAGTTTCCGAAGACCCTCCACCGAAACGTCAGCACTAAGTCCCCTAGAAGCTAACTCGTATCGCAGTTCGTGTTGTTTAAGGCGATTGACCTCGAATTTCCACACTTTCGGCATTTTAAATAAAATCTCCTAGCTTCCAATACAAAAAAAAAAAGAATAAACTCGAACCCACAACAACAAGTAAGAAAGAGAAAACAGTATTAAAATACTAACCCTAGAATAATAAAAACATTTTAAGTAAATGTCCTATTACTGATCAAACTGATAGTAATAAGGAGCAAGCAAGCAATAGCACTAAGTACTAGAGAGAGAGAGAAAATAAAAATTTCCAAAGAGAATCGAACGACAAGTAAAGAAAATACTCGAGCAACCTTGACTGATAATCCGATTTCACAAAAAGAAAGAAACGAGAAGAAAATCGAGCCCCGAAGTTGGGATGCCAATTTCTTGCTACGGTTAATTGAAGAAAGTAAGTTTTGCCGGCAGCCGAAGAGTAGGGCGTGGGTGAGAAAAGGATCCACCGCTTCTTCAGAACTGTCTTGATTTAATCCGAGGGCGCCATAGTCCTAATGCGTGGATACAAACCTGCTTCCGAACTAAAGAAACAGACGCAACAATCAACCGTAACAAATTAAAGGAGCAATAAATACAATAAAAGAGAGAGAGACACAAGTAACCTACAAAACGTTATATTTAATAACACACCATAAAGAAGAAGGAACAGAGCACAATTTAAATATATCCACTTACAACGTAAGTTAATTCTACGAAGCGTATTCGTTCGTACCCATATATATAGTCGTACACAAAAGAAGGAAAAAAATATAAGATTAATAGCAAGTTAATAATTTATGCGGTACGCCACTGGCGTTATTTAATCTAGACAAGATGGCGACGTAACCACACCCGCACAATACGAAGGTGTATTTAGTGTTCGCAGTTGCAATATTTAGCGTTAAAAAGTATCGGAGAGTTAGGTGTTTCCCCAAAAGAGCGCTCTTCCGTGGTCTTACCCTTATACTCTAAAATCCCCAAGCAATGGTGGGTAAATGAAGCAAGTTCGCGCCTTTACGGTACACATTCGTTTACAGATTGGGCAAGTATATGCGCCACAACAAGTTAATTAATTATATTGTAGTGAATTAACAAAAAAATATAAATACGTGAACAAATACGTTTCGAGTTCCAAAGATTTAACTGCACTTAAGGTGCCAAGACAAGTTGTACTTATTTAGGTGTTACGCTTGAGACGTTTTCGGTAGCAGTGTGACGTCCCGAGATGGTTTGTTTTCAGCGCAGAAGTATAATTAGAAAAATCTGACCTTATGTTGTAGATAGAGGTTTACGATGTTGACACACACAGCGACAAGACAATAAAAAGGTAGAAAGAGATCCACGATGAATTTAATCAGCCAGGTAATTGGTTTTGTTTAGGCCAAAAGAACCTTTAAAGCCGAGTAATTTTAATCCCGGAGTAACTCTAATCCCGGAGTAACTCTAATCCCGAGTAACTCGCCTTATCTGAAAATTATGCACGGTGTAACGTTGAAGAAGCCATGAAGAATATTTGTCGTACCTGAGTGCAATCGAGCGACCATTAGAAGAAATTAGTACACGCATCCGTCCTAAGATAAACTTCAGAAAATCGAGTAATCAATCCTTTCCCCAGCTAAAAATATACCGCTATACATTGAAAGTTTGCAGGGTCCTATACATACCACTAGAAAATTTGACGGAATTACGATTAAGCACTCAGATGAAGGCAAATTTGAATTTCACGTAACACGACGTGATGGTAGTTGTTACAAGGCGGAAATTGAAGATCAGCCGAAAATGTATTGGCCAATTAGGACAACGCGGAAGTTGAATTCTGGGAATTAAATCCCCAAAAATTTTCGTTAAGGAGCGAACACGGAGAAATGTCGCGTTTACACCTCGACTCCGTGTATTGTGTGTTGCCTAACTCACAGTGACCGTTACAAGTTGACTGGGACACTTGTTTTGGTAGTTTACTGCTGGTATAGAACAACTTGATCTTATGTACTGTCATGTTAATACAGCCATTAATCTTTTTACACCAATTATTAAATATAAACCGAAGTCGTCATCATGTCCCTTTGGGTTCTCAAGGAAAACGATAAGCACTATAATATCAAAAAATAAAGATTTTTAAAAGTTTAAAATTAAAAATAATGTAAGTCACTATTCTAAATACTGTAAATTAAGATCTCAATCAAAACTTCTAATTCATCTGTCCAGGAAGGGTTTTTACTCTAATACTAATAAAAATATTAAAGTTTATCCTAAAGTATTTCTGAAAATTTGTCAACAATGGTAAAAAATCGATTGGTATTCCTGAAGTTAATCACCTTAGGTGGTACTTCCGAACTGAAAGGAACGGAAGCTGCCCAAGCTTTTGCAGCCTATTGTGGATTTACTTGCTTCCGGTAACTTCTCAGTACCTATCTCTAATTTAGTGCTTCAAACTTTTGACATTGATCGCACTTCAATCGAAAAGAAGCTACAAAAACTAAAACTCATTTGGACTACTGGTCCCGATGGTCTTTCCCAAGGATTTCTATAATATACTGCTTCCTCCCTTGCACTTCGACTTCATTTAATTCTAAATTCATCGATTTCATCCGATATTTTTTCTAGATGGAAAGTTAGTTGTGGAAAAAAGTACAACACAATTTTACAAAACACAATCACATTACACACTTAATTAATATTATTACATGTTAATACTAGGGTGGGTAAGGGTTGGCATGTTTAGGTTTTAGTGGTTTTTCTAAACCTTGAAGTAAATGCTTTGCCAAGACGAACCAATCCACTATTGCACACGGTTTAGTCACCACACTGTACAGGTTTATACTGATCTTCTGGGGCACCATACATAACACTTACATCACAATACAATATTTAAAATGTACCATACGATTAAATAAATAAATAAAAGTAGGATCAAACCTATTCTGAAAAGTGGAGATGCTTCAGTTATTTCAAACTATCGACCGATATCTGTTCTTTGTCAATTTTCTAAAAATTTTGAATCCTTGATTTTGAGTAAATTGAAGCCTAAAATGAATTCATAAATCATTCATAACCAGCATGGTTTTTATAGTAGACGAAGTACAGAAACTAACTTGCAATTTATATAAATTAAATAATCAACGTTTTAGAGGCTGGCTGTATACTGACTTCAAGAAAGCGTTTGACAGAGTTTCTTGCTTGAAAAACTATCCGCTTAGGGTGTTTGTGGCCCACTTCTGCTCTGGTTCTAGTAATATCTTATAGAGCGATTTCAATATGTTGAGCTTCCTTCTTATACGTCAACTCTTAGACCAGTTCCATCAGGTGTTCCCCAGGATTCTCATCTAGGTCCATTTCTATTTTTGATTTTTATAAAGACATATGCGTAACCTTAAATAGTCCAAGCTTGTTATTCGCAGACGGTATCTAAAAATTTTAAAATAATATATTGAACAATTTTGCAAACTTTCAAAATTTTCAAAAGTTATTTTCTGGGCGCGTGACTGAAAGGATTAAATTGTATAATAGTTTCGCCACACAAAAAGTATTTTAATGATTCAGTCACGCAAGAACTTATTGAACTGTTTAAACAAAAGTAATGGATTAATTAATAAACGAAGGGGTTTCAAGATTTAACATTTATGAGTGTCAGTGTAGACTAGCATGATAAAGTATAAACAAGTATCAACAATTAAGAATTACTAGTCCTAGGGTTTTTCTTATTAATCACAAAATTATTTTCTTTCTTTGTTTTTTTTTTATTTTATGTTAGTAGATCGTAGTTTTAAATATCTCGTTGTTGATTTTTAATGATGGAAAAAATTAACGTTATATCCTATTATTTAACTAAGTTATTCTATTATTTAGCTTAGATTTTAGTGATTAAATTAGTTTCTATATTGCTTGAGTTATTAGCATTTCTACATTTGGATACATTGATGTAAACAATCTTTGAAATTAATCTAATAGTATTTGTGTTCAATACCAAAAATGAGAGATAAATTAAAATCAAAATCATACCCCTATTTTGTACAATAAAGAGAGGGTTTCTATTAAAAAAAATTAAATATAGGAATTTCAAGTTTTTGAATTTACATAAGAAAATATATATTTGAATTTTTTAAGACTGAGTTTGTGGATTAATAAGCGCGTATGTGGTACGGTCCGCGTCATGATAATACGTCTTTAAATTCGCTATGAAGATTATTTTATGGTTACACTGCAATCAATCGCGTCTTGACGTTTACAAGATTGTCAAAGTTCCAAATACTCCATAAATAAAATCAAATAAGTATCATTTCTATTAAGACTTGGAAAATCATGTTTGGATTAGGGGTTTCAGTTTAAGTAAAATTAAGAAAAAATGTAATTATTTAAAATTAATTTTAAATTAAAGAAAAATTCCTTCAATTTTTTTTCAATTTAAATATTAAAATCCATTAAGTATTAAAAGAACGATTATCAAACTCATTTCACTAATTTGTTATAAATGAGCAAGTTTACGTTAGTATCTTCATGGATGTTAAGACGTCAATAAAAAAATAGAAATGTAGCAATAATTATCTTGTTATTTAAGTAACTCATTTATTATCTTCAGTAATATTTTAACAGTTATAAATGCTTTCTTTAAAACTGATCATTACTTAAACACAAACTAATAGTTGTTGGAATAAATATATCAGTTCCGTTTGAAATAAATAATGAATCGTTTAAAAGATTGTTTTGTACCTTAGTGTTTCAGAACATGAACAAAATTGTATTTTTCTATTATTAAGTGGAGATTGTGATCTTTATCGAAACGGTACAGGCTAAAGAACAATGTAATGGTATCCATAAACGCTAACTGGGTTATTAAGCAAATAGTGTGTATATTGGACGTAGTGAATAATTTGATATTTATCCTTCAAAAACATTAATATTTAAACAATTTATTTTGTTTTATTTAATGATACTTTTAATCATTTCAAAAATAGTCATGTAACCGATTTAGTTCGAAATAACAATTTTGGAACATGACCAGACCATTAATAATACGATTTGTAATGTTTTTACAGTTGCACAGGTGAATTTAGTAATTTATATGTAAATATAAATGTATTGTAGGTATGTAAATTACAATTATTACATGAAAACACACAGTGATAGCTATCGTATGTTACAAATGCAAATAGCTAATATTTACAAATTTAGTACTGTAAGAGATACTGCAGAGATATATACAATACCAGAAACTACTTTTTTGAGGTATGTGTAATTCCAATTTTCGGCCAACGTTTCGGCCACTATTCCTAGACGGCGAGAAACTGGAAACAAATAAACGTGAGTTCAAAGTAGACAACTAAAGGTCAGGTAACCAACTTGTCAACAAAGCCAGATTCTAGACTAAAAGAAGTCTAAGTAATTAGGAAAATGGCAACTATGGTTACTATTTTGACATGGTACAATCCCTGAAGATGTTTTTGTTTCATAACGACTCCGGCCGTAGAAGCCCCTAGTTCTTAACCCAAATAATTTTAAAACTTGTAAAATAATTGCACGTATCATATTTTAATTGAAATTACACTGTCATTTATTCATGATATCATCCACAAACCAGTAGTTATTAAAATTTTTGGCCTGGATAAACTTGACTTATTCAAATGTTAGCTCAAGTTACCTCACATCACTTGTCAGAAACAAGTAGCATAAACAAGTTTGTTTTTTTTTTTAATTTCCATAGTCATAAATAGCCAAAAGAGTTTCATTTCCGTAATGGGGTGGTTGCAATAAGTGAAAAAACTGAAACAACTAGTCAAATAAATTCAAAAATGCTAATTATTGCAAACTTAACATTTTTTTGATTGGAAAACTTATGATCATTTCATCAAGTTTCTTGCCCGATTTATTTCGAAACATCTGCCACATGCAACTCGTTTAACAGGCTCATTACTTTTAAAAAATCCCACTTGGTTAATTGCTAGGCAAAAGTTTTTCTAACAATCAATAGTTTTCACGGCAAAATGTAACTACGTATGATAACATTTTGAAACTGAAAAAAATGACTTTGTTGTTTTAAATAATCTTAACTACTAAATTTCCACACCATTATTATTAAATAGAGATTTCAGACAAAATTACATATTTATGTTAACCTGGAATTATCCCAGTTGCATCCATTTTTTATTTATTCAAAATCATTACTGTTTTAAACTCTGCATGTCATCCAATACATCATGTATAGAGTAGACCTTTAATAATTTTGTGCAACATCTCGTGAGCTTATCTGCTCCTATTTACATTGATTTAAACTACTTTTATCTTCCTCATTCTTGTCTAGCTCTTTCAATCGCCTCTTCCTTTGCATATCGTTTAGTAGATCTCTTGTTTTTGGCACTCATCCTATATGTGACCAGTTTTCGCGTACTTTGTGCAGTCTCTGCTTCTGATTCTTCTTCTTCTTCTGTTCCTCTTTGTATGTTTAAGCTTTATGTCCATATGCCCAGCAACGATAGTATTCTTCAATTTCCACCGTATATCCAGTTCTACACATTTCCATCCATCTTCTTGCCTCATGTTTATGTCTCCCGTTTTTATAATTATATTTTATAATATTGTCTATTTCTTCTTTTATCACCAGTTCATCTATGTCGGTTAATTTTGTCCGCCTTTAACTTTTGTGTTTCTTTTTTTATTCGTATTAGAATATGTCCTTTTACCGTTTTCCTGAAAATTTTATTCCATAAATGACTTCCTTTTCAATGATATTTACTTTCAGTTTTTATTGTGGTATAATGTCCTTATTCATGTGTAACTTTTACACCCCCTGTTATTCTTATTCCAATTCCGTTTTTTTTATCTGCGTATCTTATAAAGAGTGTGATGCTATCCACAGTTCTGATGCACCTCTTTTTGGCTTGTTTCGAAGGCATGTATATTGTTTTATTACCTTGTCTCAAAATTCTCCTTTTTGCTCTATATCTTTTTAAAGGTTGTTCGTTTATTAATCTTTCGTAGATGTTACCTAATAGGTCCAGTAGACATGTTGTTGTTTCTTTTGTGTTGTTTTTTCTTGTTTAAGGATTAACAGAAAAATACAAACAAGTTACAAAAACTGTTATTTTTTTAGAAAATATTTATATGAATTAATTGGAGTATTGGTTATTTAAACAGCTTTTTATAATATTTTATTGCTAATATTTTCACACTTACGTTACATGCATTTGCGCGTAATGTTTTGTTATTAATAATGACTTACAGTTCGTTCAAATTTGGATTTCGCTTTAATATTACTTATAATCAATCATAAGCTCAAACCTTATTACTTCAGGTAAGTTTTCAATTTTCTTTCTTTAATCCGTTGCTTTCCTTGATCCTTCTCCTTTAGAAGTTTCCATAGGCCTTTTCTTCCTTCAATTGGCTTCTTTAATTAATTGGTGAACAGCATATTGTTAGTTTTAGTTACTTTCACTTACGGTGAGTTTTTCACTTAAGTTTTTAATTAATTTCTTTAATTTTTTAAGTTTAAATTTCGATGTTTATTTAATTATTATGCTTCACTTTCAGCTTTATCCAGTTGTATTTGTTGTTAATCTTACCACTTTAACACTTTTTATTTTAATGTTTACTTTTTTCCCCGTAACCTCACTTTTCACGGCTACCAACTGTTTTTATATTAATTTTTATTATAAATTTTAATACAGAGCGACGTGGTCTTTAATTATCGACTTCTTAACAACTTTTGCGTTGGTTCTATTTATAAACTTATCTATGCATTAATGCCAATTTATTTATATATTTATTCGTATGGTATTTAAGTATACTTGTCTCATCTACACAGTGTGTTTCCTGTAAAAGTAAAATATCGACCCTATTCCTGAAACAAAGATTAGACAAGAAATCTGATTTGTCCTTACTTAACCCCTCAACATTAATTTGTAGAATATTTGTTGTGTGCCCTATATTAGTGTGTGATTGTGTTTTGTGAAATTGTGTTATACATTTTTTTGTAATTATCCGGGAGGGTCTTGATCACCAGGTCCGGAAACCAAAGTGGTGATTCTCAGGAACAACATGTTTTTCTTGTTGACCATGGAGTACTGTAAAGTACTGGTCAACTTCCATATTTAATATTTGTATTAAAAACGCCTAAAACACACACGAAAAAACTCTAACGAAATTGACTTAAAATTTAATTTAAATTTACTTAAACCTTACATTATCTTTATCCTTAAATCATACTCATTCATACTTTACAATGGTCATCAATTACCTTGTTTTTCAATTTACGATGTTTTTAACACGACAACTACAATCTCACTAATCCTTTCCTTCTTCTATGTCTCCTGATTCAACGTTCTCACATTTTCTTCTTGCTCCATTATTTTTTTTCTTCTACTTCTTTTATTTTATTTTATTTTATCTTATTTCATTATTCATTTTTTCATGGATTCTTCGTACCTCTCTTATTTGAGCATTTATCACTTCACATATTTTTCTTTCTATTTTATTTTACTTCATAATTACATCCTTCGGTTTCTTAATCTTCCTTTCCTTTTTCTCTGCGCTTAGGATTTTGTTGTGCGTTCTTTTCCTTATCTTAACTGGCTTTCCTTCGTAACTGCTGATCATTGGTTCTCCTTTTTGCCCAATACTAAGTTACTACTTTTATTTGTTTTGCATTATGTCTGTATTATAATATTTGTACCGGGATATCAAAAATTATCTTGGTCAAGAGTGGTTGTGGAATGTAAAACGTTTGTCTTACTTTAAATTTTGGAATATGGTTTGTTGTGTCAGAATCTGTCAAGTCATTGTGCTGAAATAAATAGGTATGAAATTTGTAGGTTATTGATGATGTCAGTGTGACAGTGACATAATTATTTCAAACGTAAACTAAGACAAACGTTTTACATTCCACAACCACCCTTGACCAAGATAATTTTTAATGTTTAAATAAATAAATATTTAAATGAATAAATTGTTGAACTTAAATTATAATCTTTTTGAACTGAAATGTAACGCCTCCTCCCTGCCTAATTCTTTCATGTTTCTAATTCTTCCCAAAATTGTTCGATTATGGCCCTTTTCACTTCAAGTTTATTTCGGTGGTTACTTTCTTCTTCGCCTGTTCCTCCCTCCAATGTCGGCTTATTTTTACCCACATTTGCTTCTACTCTTTGTATTGTATTCGGTCGGTTCTTTATCTTTTAACGGATAGTCGAACATCATATGACATGGAAGCGTCCCCTTGTCATTCCAATCTTCTCGTTTTTTAATTCGTAAGTGGCTCCGCCAAATTTCTTTGTTACCGTGTACGAACCTTTGTACGGTAGTAGTAGTTTAGCCGTAATTTTCCTTGCACTATCCGCAACTCGTAAACATTTTATAATTTTCCTGTATAAATGGTTATTAACGTAACGGTACCGTTTCCCGTCCTACCCCATGTATCCGGTCACTTTAATTAATTACCGAACTTTTTATAATACCGTCGGAACACAGCATTTGCTTGTCAGTTACAGATCCGACATCCCCACTCTACATATTTACGCATGCGTAGTCCTAAAACAGTTAATCGTGTCATTTTAATTCGAACATTTACCACGGCATGTACGGTACGTGGCCAATTTCGGTTTGAAAAAAAGTAAATGTGGACTTATGGAATAAAGTGATTATTTCGTAAATTAGTAAGAAACAGGTAAGTTTTTAATTATTTTTGTAATTCTGGTTGCTTTGGGAAGTGGTACATATCGGTTTTTTTACCAAAGAATCTAAAAATCGCATTTTAAAACGAAAAACAATGTGGACGGAAACAGGATTATTAAAAAAACAAAAGTTTCCGGACACCGTCCAATTGGACGGCATTCGGTTTTTACATAGTTATCCAAGATTTACTCTTATATTTTCCACCACTTTTATTTAAACTAAAGAAATAGCATTATTTGGTTTTGGTAAAAAAGTACTTTTTGAATACCTAAATCCGCCCTAGTCTATCTGTATTATATTTTTTATTATCTCTCAAAAACTTTAGGGATATTAGGATTCTTAGCATATTTTTTTGTCTAAAATATTTAAACAAAATTTAACCTAATATGAATATTTTTGTAGTTCCTATAAAATTTTTAGTTCCTAAACCTAAAAGAGGCATAAATTTAGAAGAATATTTTTGTAATTAACGGATAAAAATATTTCATATAATTTAAATTACGCTAAAAATTACAAATGAACGGTATCAGGCACTCTGTTACTTGTATCTGGACTGTAGGTTGTGGGTAAAAAAAACTTAAAACATTTTTCATTTCATTAAAAAAGTATACATTGCAATTTAATAAAATCTTTCAGAGACGGTTTAAGCGATTTGGGGGAGGGGGAGAAATAAGGCATTAGAAATCGATTTCTTGCTTTTTGTCAAGAAAAACCCTACTATTTTCACAAAAGTATATTAATGGCTTTGAATTTTATAAAAAGTTGTAAAAGTTTTTTTTTAAAGTTTTTGCTTTTTCAAAAAACTACCACAAATTCTTTTGCGTTACTAGCAATTTCTTTTTTATTTTTCAGTTTGCTCATGGCGTCCATACGAATGAAATATCCCAAAGAAAATGTTCAAAAAGCCTTAGACGCAATACATTCTGGTGATTTCAGTGTTAGAAAAGCTGTGCAATTATATAGTGTTCCCAAAAGTACTCTGATTGATAGATTACGAAATCGCTATAAAAATCCTAGATATCTAGGTGGACCAACAGTGTTAACACAGGCGGAAGAAAAAATTTTAGTTTCGTGGTTTATTGAAATGGGAGAAGTTGGATTTCCAGTCACAAAATATCAGCTTATCGGTTCAGTTGCCAAACTTATGAAAAATTTGGGTCGCCCAAATCCTCTTAAAGACGACTGCCCTGGGAAAAAATGGTACTATGGCTTTCTTAATTGGCATCCAGAAATCTCAAAGAGAGTTCCACAATCATTATCATCATGCAGAGCAGCAGTTACTGAGGAGAATATTAGAAACTGGTTTGAAAAAGTTTCATCGAATATTACCAACAAACTTTTCAAAAATTATAACTTTGACACCCTGGAACTTTTTTTGCATGCACATTTGTACTGAGGTAAGTTAGGTTCAATCAAGTTATTTTTAGCCCCAGAATGTGGTTTAATTTATGACCTACCTTTTTGTTACACCCTGTATAAAACTTATTATTTTTAGTTGCGTTTCTAAGTGTAACGAACGTTAGGATAAATAAAAGTTTTTAACGAACATAAAAGCTCGTAGTCAGACAAATATTTAAAAAATTTAGTTTAGGGATATTACTTTGGAAACTACAACTTTTTTCACATCTTACGTACATAAGTTTTGACAAATGTTTTTAAGCAATCAAGTGTATAAATTTGAATTTTTTTCTAACGATCATTATGTCACCTGTGTGGGTGACATGATTTTGGTTCGTAAGAGCTCTTTTGAATTGGAATGTACTAAAGTTTCAAATGATTTCGTTACGTTGCAATGCACGAGTGTTTCATGGTCATGTTTGTCGGAATACTGTTTTTGTCATTTGATATTTTTTTGTAGCGGTGTAGAGGCTGTTATCGTCACGTTCACGCAATTAGGCTTTTATGAAACACTTATTTCAATAGTTTTCACACTCGATTCCTTCGAATTTAAACATCGCATGTGGCACTTTGTTTTACTATCTCAAAGGTTTCTTTGTTTGTTCCCTGGAAAACAGCTCGGTGGCGGCCGCATTTATCAATTAAATAGAGCCTTGTTTTGACTAAGTGAATAACATACGGATTGTATCCACGTTCGAAAATTCTGAGTCGGTTTTGTTGTTATTTCTAAGAAAATGTTAGCGCAATAATTTTTGTAACGTTCTTTGTGTAGAAAATGATAAGAGGAGAGACTCTCTTGCCTTATGATTGTTAATAGATTTTAAGTTTAGTTTTTAAGCAGTCTCTCGACGAGTGACATGTAGTTATTAGACATGTACCGAAAGCGCGGATTAATGTTGTTTTCAAGAATTTAAACAACCGCCTAAGTACCGTAAGTGCCAAAAGGGTACGTTTAAAAACGTGCAAAATTATCGAGGGCGTGAGTGCAAAGTTAAGCTAAGTGTGTATCCACAAAAAGGACCTCCCGTCTCGCAATCGTGCAAGAGCGTATCGTTCGATTAAGTCTATAATCGAAATAACCGCCCTGCGGATGATGGACTATCTCATAAGTACGCGAGTTTTTAATACTAGAAAAATGCAATAACGCAAGAGAATGCATTAATTAACGAGATCTTCGGATTAGCACAATGGTTCCGAGTGAATTATTCTTCGACTAGTGAATTATTATTCTTCGTTTTATGGATTAGAACAAAAGAAAACTCCAACTGTAAGTACTCTACTTGATTATTTCAGAAACTTCCGTGATAAGTGACTTTCGATGTGAGTACGCGTGATTGACTTAGATTAGGTAGCGTCTAAAATAATCTTATGGTTTTTTTGTTTTGTGTGTATTAAATTCTGTTCGGCGGTTCAGCATGTTCGAACCAACTTTGTAATAGTTTTAGGAACGCTGTTAAAAAAACCTTTAGTCTTCGTTAAAGGTAAGTGAGAGACAATTCTCAATCCACCCTCTCGCCATTGAGCTAGTTTGAGCGTTCGTCGTGCTGCGTACTTGACCTTCAAGGTTAGTGATGTAACAATTAGACACCTTAAAGCCAGTTGTTAGATTAGCTGGTATATCATATATTTTATATAAAGTCAGTACTGAGATGAGTCAACGCTCTGAAGGACATTACGTTAAAAGCAAAATCACTTTCAAGACCTCACCTAAGGTCCGAAATTGAAATCAGCGGATTTTTTTTATAAAGGGTGCTGCTTTAACATATTACGCTCGATTACCAGATAATGTTAAAATTTTAAGAAAAACCGACCCACCCATCTATTTCTAAACTGTTTAAGATATAAATTAGCTAATCCCTATTCTTTTTGAAAACCCCAAAGTTTGCAAGATATTTACAAAAAACTGATCTCCCTCCTTTTTAGCAGGGGTCGGATCGTTGGGGACTTTTGAAACAATGGCAATATCTTGTCGTACACAAAAATCCAGCCGTTTCGGTATTTTTACGAGTTTCCCTTATATTTTTATCTAATTTGACTGGGCTATATGGAATTACTTCAATTTTTCAATGGCTTCTGGGAATGTTATCACTTCCGTTCCGCTATAGATTCTTTTTCTGGTGATTCTTGTTCCTGATGTTTGTTTTATTTGTTCGAGGAGTAAGGACTCAAATGACTTATGAGTGACAATGAATTAAATGAAATCATGGAATGTTATTGATGTCTACAGTTGAAGTTGACAGTTGTTATTCAGCTAATGAGAGCGACTGTTGCAAAGGCTGATCTTGCTGAGTGTTGACACTATGTTCGGGTTCATATTTGGCCCTTTGAATCACTACTACGATAGATTAACATTATTGTCCTTTCAGGACCTACACTCTTTAGAAAAGTGTTAAAATGTTGTTGGGACATTTGGGTTTCTATCCATCTGTTCTTGATGACCGTGAGAATCATCTTCATTGGTGAGTCAAGAATATAGACGAATAGTGACAGTAATTTATATTCTGCTGCATTGCCACCTATAAGTACTGTAGTATTCTGCTTGCTTTTCTGTAAGCAGCTACCCATTTTCTCCTACAATTTTGATTCTACAAAGCTTGTCTCATCAATATTGTAAATACACTTGATGGACAGTTTTTTAATTCTCTTTCTAAAACTTTGAAATAGCCTTAGATTGGGGTTGAGATTTTTTTGGACTTAAATTACACCTGTTAATTATTCACTCCCAGAAGTCCCATCGTTGAATGGTGCGAAGATGTTGTTTTCGTTTACAGAGACCAATCATTTGGACACCTTCTTCTCTAGAAAGTCCGAAATCCCATGTTTCCGTAATCTTTAAAGAAATTGCAATTTTTAAATCGACTTGATACGGAAGGGCAGTTAGACTACACATAATCCCACTGTTCACTCCTCTTTGTCTTTTTACACGTTTAAATAAAGTCTTTTCGATTTTATAAACTTTCACAGCTGTATACAATGTGATATTCTCTTATAGCCTTTACATCTAGGAACTTGGCTATATTTAGTCCACAATTTCATACGAAACCATATTTTTTAATAAAAAAATAATAAAATATTTAAACGGGGAAATGGAACATATCGTAGGGTACACTTTCCCTACTCGGGTATTTTTGTGTAACCCAAACCCATATAAATAAAGTCAACCTATAATAATTTGAAAATAATATAACATAACATAAATCGCTAACTTTTTTACAAAAATACTGGTTATAGTAATTTTTTAGCACGAACATTGGTTGGAAACAATACTGCACTTGTTTTCCCACGTATGATATTTGCGCTCCGTCCATAATAGTAAAACATCACCCCTTTTGATTCTGATAGATTGCGCTCCAGGAATTAATACGAAAGTAATTATTTTTAAATGAATTCTACTTACCCCGACGAACCATTATGGTTGTATATTTGAAATTAGTGTTAATAAGTTAAATGTCTTTGGGAAATTAAGTGTAAACTCTTTCAAATTCTGGTAAGGTAAACAAGGATTAATCTTGAGGATATAGCAATACATAATTTGTGATGGTATTTCTTCGCTAGCAAGAGAAAGTCGTAATTTTTGGTGTCTTAAAATCGATTTGCAGACAAGTTGTTACACCACGAAACTTGAAAATCAAATTCGTAGCAAACGAATGTGCCGGCTAGCAAAACGGCGATGGGTGAGTTAGGATTTGTCTCTCACTTACCTTTATCGAAGACTCAAAGTCCTTACATTAGGTCACAGTCGGTGTTGTCAGGCGCCACCCTAATCTTTTAATTGTTAAGACAAATGTTCACTAAAGAAAAGGGAGAAATGCAAACACTTGAGATAATAAAAGAGAATAATAACCATTACTAACGGTTCTCTATTAAACAAAATCTTACACGGGCTTTCGACGCTTAACACAGAACATTGCAAGACGGGCAAATGACCCCGGTACCGGGCGTGACGGGAGGTTTTACACCGCGTTCCTAAATCTAATACAACTTGGGGTTCGAACATGCAGAACCACCTACAAACTTGTTACAACATACTACAAAAACTAATCTTACCCTAAACGGTACATACTTTAATTCAAATACGCGTAATCACCACAACAGTCACTAATTCACGGAAGTTTCTGAAGAATACGGAAGAGTACTTACAGTTGAGGTTTTCTTCCTTCTAATCCATCAGGAACCATTTATATTATCCGAAGTCTCGTCTAACATGCATATAACTGCATCTTTCTTAAATCCCAAAACTCGCGTTTTTGAAGAGATAATTCACCAATTCGCAAAGCGGCTATTTTGATTGTAAACTTAATCGAACGAAACACTCTCTAGGGTTCGCGAAACTAATGTTCCTTTGGTTTAAGGCGTTTAATTTTTCACTCGCGTCTTGCTCGTACACGTAAATCCACGTAACCTTTTGTTAGGCGGTTGTCTTAATTTTAACAACATTAATCCGCACAATTTGGTACATGTCAAATAACTACATGTTACTCTTAGTGAATCTGCTTAAAGACTGTTCTAACTCCTCCGAATCTATCTCAAAACTAACTTAAAACTATTAACAATCAATTAAGGGAAGCATGTCTCCCCTCTTATCATTTTATTCACAAAGAAGTTACAAACATTATTGCGCTAACATTTTCTTAGAATTAATAAACAAAACCGACAACTCAGAATTTTCGAACGTGGGTATCGGCCGTAAGTTATTGTTTAGTCAAAACAAATCTCTATTTAATTGATAACGGCGCCAACACAGAACTGTTTTTCTAGGGAACAAACAAAGAAACCTTTGAGATAGCAAAACAAAATGCGACAATTTGAAGAAATCGAGTGTGGAAACTTATTGAGATCGACATTTCAACAAAACTCTAATTGCTTGAACGTGACGATAAGCTATTCTCCACATCAACTGAATTAAAAATATTAAATGACCAAAAACGACATCCCGACAAATATGACCATGAACACACGTGCATTGCAATGTAAATAAAATACTTTACAATTACAGTCTAATCCAATTCAAAAGAGCTTTTACTACCCAAAATCATTTGCGAGTACAAAAAAACAATTTTTCACCAGAAAGAGGTTGTTAGAATTTTGAAGTTTAGATTAATTGTTGATATATAAAAATGTCGGTTGTTATATAAACAATATTTTGATTAATGTCATAAAATCAATAATGTAAAAAATTGTATATAAAATACAGTTCACTTTTCAGTTCGATATTTCTGTATCTATATAAGAAAGCGAACAATCAAAATTTTGGTCCTTCGAGCCGGATATTGAGACGTTGAGAGAGCTATATAGGCATAAATAGCAAAAAGCAGATATCAGTCAATAGCAGCAGAGAGTAGCAGGCAAAATTCCATCTAATTTGATTCCCGTTAAATCACCACATCATAGTGGATTGTGGGAAACAGCTATTAAATTCGAATTAGAACTACATCTTTTTAAATAAAATTTCGTAGATTCAATAGCTGCTTCCCACAATCCACCATGATGTGGTAAGCAGCTATTAAATCCACGAAACTTTATTTTAAAAAATGTAGTTCTAATTCAAATTTAACTTTTGAAGAGTTTTCAACTGTATTGTGTCAGATTGAATCAATAATGAATTCCCGACCAATCAGTCCTCTATCATCAGATCCCAATGACATTCAACCTTTAACCCCGGAGCATTTTATAATTGGAGATTCACTAAATGGAAAAAAAAGGCCACTTATTTGTCTCGTTATAAACATTACCAACACATGGTCCAGCAATTCTGGAAGTACTGGTCGTGTGATTATCTTCAAAACCGGCAGCAGCGTAACAAATGGAGGTTTGTTAAAGATAGTTCCAACTTTATTGGTACCTTGTTTTACTGAAAGAAGATAACCTACCACCTCAACGATGGTCCTTAGGGCGTATCGTCGAGATTCATTCAGGCGAAGATAATTTAGTGCGCGTAGTAAGTGTTCGAACTCAAAGTGGAGTATCTAAACGTTCTATAACTAAAGTCTGCATTTTACCAATAAATTGAGCTGATAAACTTATTCAGTGAATTGTTAAATGTAGATTTGTTTCATTTTAAATATTGTTTATTATTAAAAAATGTATTATTAATATCATATTCATTGAAACTCTAGCGCTTAAAGGCCGCTAGTATGATAGAATTTTGAAGTTTAGATTAATTGTTGATATATAAAAATGTCAGTTGTTATATAAACAATGTTTTGATTAATGTGATAAAATAAATAATGTAAAAAATTATATATAAAATACAGTTCACTTTTAAGTTCGATATTTCTGTATCTATATAAGAAAGCGAACAATCAACAGAGGTGACAAAGTGTATGCCTGTAGCTTAGGCAATTACGGTTGCGCCGTTGCCTTTATGGTGCAAACACTTCAATTAGTAGTGTTTCTAGGGAGTTTATAGCTTGGGGGTTTCCGACCCTGAAAATTCCGCTAACAAACGTTCTGAAAAGCACGTCTTTCTTCTTATTTTAACTGCTGGCGCATCAAGGTGATATGTTTACCTAATGCAAAATTTAAAGTATCCGAAGGTGCTAATTCCATGTTATTTGGATAAAACATAAGGAAAAGGTCCCATTAAAATCGAGGGATAAGCACTCGTCATTATGTTTGCGTCGTAAGTATCGTTTCTTGTTATCATTCTATCTTCGTGTGAAAACTTTCGTTTTACCGCCATGTACTCTACAAATTTGCTGGCTACTTGTTAGCATGCGGATAAAAATTTAATCTTAAACAAAACAACGAGGCCGTGAGTCAGGATGATATCTCTGTGGATGTACTGATCGAACTAAACCTTCCCTGGAGCCCGATCGTTGTAAAATAATTGCTGTACCTCTTTGCTGTCGAGGACTTCACGCAAGATAAGTTGTGATTTCTACCTGATTACTTGGAGCAGCTCCAGCTATCCATACCAGCTGGTTCCGTATTCTCTCATCCATTTCCTTGGGAAACTGCCGTTCATCTATTCTGGATGCTGCAGCTAACTTAAATCTTTTGCATGTCGTTCTCTTATATTACCTTTATATTTGTCGCGTTAACGTACTTATACGCCGCAGTGAATTAACAACATAATTATTGCGCTTTGTTATTGAATAATTGTAATTTGAAAGATCTTTGAATTTCGTTTCATGTGTTACGCTTTGGGACTATTGTAGATTAGGTGTGCCCTACGTAATTGGATTTGGATTCAATTAAACGTCATTAATTGCCACACGAATTGGTGGTTATTGGTAGATGCGATCATAAAATTTTTTAGACTTCGTCCACGCCCTTCTCCAGTGGCGTAGTTAACATTTAGGCAAATGCATATTCGGGCAGTTTTCCTGTATTACGTGATAACAAATTGTTCTATTGAACTATTACTTGATTAACTTATATTGTGCTTTTCGCTATAGCATATTATCTATTTGTGTCTACATACAGATATGTTGTCGTTGTGATTGAAGGCTAATCATTCTAACGGGTGCCCCAATAGAAGTGATAGGTTTTCTAATAGGGATATCTAGACAGCTGTTAAAGGTACAAACGTCATCCAGCTGTCAAAATATTCAGTAAGGTTTGACAATTCATCATGCATCGTTTCACGCTTCCCGATGCGGATTGTGGCATGGCGGCATCATCGGTCCTTATTTCGAAATGAGGAAGGAAACACCGTTACGACCAATGGGCCACGCTACCGAGCGATGTTGGAAAATTTCTGTGGCCAGAGCTCGATAACATCGATATTACCGACATGTGGTTCCAACAGGATGGAGCCACGAGCCACACAAGCGACGCAACGCTCGAAGCTGTTCGACAGAAGTTTGGCGACTGGATCATCACCAAACGAGCGTTCATCGATTGGCCACCGCGATCGTGTGATTTGACACCTCTCGATTATTTTCTTTGGGGGTACATCAAGTCATTGGTCTACTCCAACAAACCAGCCACTTTGGATGCCCTCGAAAACAATATTCGAGTAGCCATCGACGCCATAACGCCGCAAATGCTCGAAAATGTCATCCGAAATTGGACCGACCGCTTGAAGCACTGCCAGCGAGCCCGAGGCGGACATTTGAATGATGTGCTATTCCATACATAATGTCATGAATGTAGCTTCAAAATAAAGCCAAAACCAATTTGATATCTCAAACTGTTGTTGTTTTGTTTAAATTTTTTTCATATCGTTCTTATTGGGGCACCCGTTATAATAATCATATTTCTACCATCCTACGGTTTGTTTTCTGTGTCTATGAGCTCCTAGTTGCTCTGGAACATTCCTTACACGTCCTACTAGGTGGCGCCCGTGACATTTATCTCTACTTATATCCGTAAAAAATAAATTCTTACAATTTTGAAATTTAATTAAATATAGTATTATTAATTACAACATATGTATATTTAAGATAAAAAGTATAGTACAGAATTTGCCGAAGTACCTGCTTGTGCAGTATTAACTGATTGCATTATTAAAGCTTGAAAATTCTTTTATAAGAATACCAAAGTTCACATCGGGTTGCTAAATTCCATGTGAATACTTAAACATATTTAACTTATGAACAGAAAAAAAAGTGTAGGTACATTATTGTCTTATGTTACAAGAACTGCATAACTTTTTTACAAGAATTTCAAATACAAATACAAATACTGCAACTGTTATCCCTACGCCGAAAAATACGAAAACAACATAAACTTGATGAAACTTTAGAGCTGCTGGCCGACGTTCAATTGCTGATTCCTCAGCGTTTAATCTCTTTCCAAAATCGTTAGTTATTCCAGATTCAAAAATTATGTTCGTAAGTTTTTCCATAGTTTCTAGTACAAAGCTTATTTTTTGCGAAGAAAAAGTGTAATCAAATCTTCCAGTAACCGAATTATCTTTAATAACATGTGATATTTCAAAAAACGTAGTATTTAAATAATCTTCGTTACCTATAAAAAAAGCGGCACACATATCTTTCTTCATACAAGCAAAATATTCATCAACAAACATATTTTCCTCAACAACATCTATTAAATTGTATAATTTTTCGTAGCGATAATCATTCTTTATATTTTCATAAGAAAATACTTGTTCGTTTACTTTCTTATTTACAAGAATAGGAAGATTTGATTTAGAAAGATCATTTAAATTTTGTATACCGCGTTCATACTTAGGAACAGTTAATGATTGTAACATTTTTGAAGTAAACAAAGCTTGTATGTGAATGCAGTATATAATATAGATAATCAAAAGAAATCGCAACGCCCGAAGCGACGGAATTTTATAAACTGATCCGAATAAAGTTGCTTGCCAAATATTCAACAAGACAAGTATAAACTCGTTCTTACTATCAATGCACTTCTTTTTTAGTTTCAATATCAACCACCAAGTTAACGCTGTAATCAAAAACGAGAGTAACATGCTACACCATACAATTTCTTTAAAGATGATTGTCATTACTTTGAAAGCTGACATTTGTTTAGGTTTCGGAACGGCCCAATTTGCTGTTTCGCTATAAAGCAGCGGACCGCTATAGCGGCCTTTATCAAGGTTCCTCAAAAATTAAAATTTATTTCATCATGTTCTCCTGTTCCTCCAGTACTAAATATAATATTTGCATTAAGACGAGAAGCTATCAAATTTATAAAAAACTGAGATTTCATATAACCTACTTGTATTTTGTCTACAATGGCATATTCAGTGTGTACTTTCAAAGTACAGTTGGTAAATTTTCTTAAAACTGGAGGAAATGTTAGTGTAAACTTTGATTTGCAGTTTTGTTCTTTTATCACATTTACAGCTTGACCACATTTGTTAGAAATATCCAGTGGATTTCCTGAGTACAATTGTAAAGTACTATTTGTCGTATTAGAACTGTAAACCAGTACAACTACATACATTATTTTGTTTGACCAAAATTGAGAAAAAACCTCTAAAATCTCTTGATTTGATGCATGTGGTGTTATTATAAGAAATTTTGTATGTATATTGGATTTTTCCACCCCTGCTGTCCAAAGAATGTAAGCCATCGTGAAACCTGTTAGATTATTCACATGGTAAACCATTCCCATCTTGAAAGTAACATTTTGTGATTCTACACGATCAGTAGCTATACATAAGCGAGGTTTTGCAATGCTCTTTGGTAAAGCGTAATTAAGAACCCTATGAGATCTAAATGACAAAGAATCGTCTTCGTCAAAAAGAGTTTCTGTTACACGATGAACACATTCGTCTAACTCGTCATTATTTTCTTCTTCGAATTTAATTTCACAATTACTCTTTAAAACCATTAACTGACATAATAACAACAATTTCAATTTATAAACCATTTTCACTAACGACGACGAAGTATAAAATGTTACTGCTTCTTTCTGTCTAGGAACAGAAATTGATCATACGTTTCGGGTAATTGTATTTGTTAGGTTTATACATAATTTTATAAATAGTTGACCAAACAGCTACTGTTTATCAATAAATCATTTTTAGAAACCAAATTATAATTTACAATTGATAAATCACATTTTAATTTGTTGATTTTGTATTTAAACATACATGGATATATAATACCAACAAACTTAGTGATGTATTAGCCGACCTTACTAATAATTGAGTATATTTTATTACAGTTTCGGGTAAGCTAAAATTACCGTCACAAATTTACTGACGTCAATTTTATCAACTTATTTTTAATGGGATGGTCATAGAAAAAGTAAACTGTGCAACACGTGCGTGTTAACGTAATTACTCAGAATAATTTAGTCTTTCATAAACAAAAAGAAATGCAGTTGCATCAATATTGTAATTATGTATTCTACGGGTAGTCCAGTAACCCTGGCTGAAAAATAAGGAATTTTGAGACTGCCTACCCGCAAAAAAATTGTCCAAATCGCTTCGAAATAATAATTTTTCTGATCTCTCTCATTTGTATTGGTGAACTTCAATAATAAAACGTGCAATTAAAGTTGGCAAAAACTTAACAAAATGAGATGTGTTCCGTTGCAAAAATATTTACTAGTTTTGTTATAATAATTTTTTAAAATAAAACTTTGAAGCCTTATAGCTAGATTCGAATTTATGCTTTCAGTGAATTTAAGAATACAGTAATTATTTATTATTTCATTTAAAAAAAACAATTATATTTCGTAATTTTTAGTCACTTTTCTTTTTAAAAATGAGTGTTTGTTATAAACAATTGAAAATGTTAAGAAATATTATGGAGCAAATCATATAAAATAAATGGGAAACGATTCGTGTTAAAAAAATGTATATTTAAAAAAATTATATCATTTGTTTATTTAGAAGTCGGGATATAAACAATTTACATTGTTATTGTTAATTCGGCAACTAAAGAATACTGTGATCTAAAAAAATTGTACATTTGTTTGATATATTAGCAATCTAGCTACAATAGTTCAAGAAGCTTAAGATTAGTACTTTTTTCAAAAAAAAGGCAACAACAGTTCTCGGCGAGTAGCGCAACGTGATTCGGAGCACAGTTCTCAAGCGTTTTTGTTTATTATACTGCTAATAATATTATATTAATAAATACGCAAATGTTCTGCAAACATAATTATTTTATAATTAAAACAATGTACCCTTTTGTAGATCAAGAACAAATTTTGAGGATTTTGGAATTAAATTTTTTTTTAAATACATTTATTCAATGAAGATATTATGATTATGATGTAATTTTAATGTGCATATATAAACGCTCTCTTATTAGTTATTTATTCTAAAAATTATTCTAAAAAAATTTACATTTTTCTTTTTTTTTATTTCTGGGCGTATCGTTCTCTTCTTCTAAACTTCGCTTACTACTATCGCTCTCGCTTCACTGTCCGTAACTTCATAAACATTTACAAACATACAATAATCTTCTAAATCATGTGGCCGTACTTCTACTAAATAATCGTTTTCGCCGAAGACATTTTCAATGTCATTTACTTGACACGTTTGAATTTTCGATTTTTATACCTGATTTTGAGACTAAATTTGACCCGAGTTTTAACCTAACTGAGTAGGTTTTGTGTCGTACTTGTAAAAAATTTAATAACGTATACAGGGTGTTCAAAAAATGTGACTAAATAATTACAAGTTTTAAATGATAATAACTTGTTTATTTCAAATGGAACACCCTGTATTTTATGTCATCAGCAGTTGCAGAATTTAATTCTCTATCGGTTACTATTACACTTCCCTATACCTAACTGTTCACGTTCTCATGGAAAATGCATATTTTCGAAGCAACAAACAACAGGTTTAATTCAAAACTATTTTATTAGCAGTGAGTATATGATATAGTCTATCTATGATATAGTCGACTATGACAATTTTTTTTCATAACAATTGGTTTCTGTCATTCAGTATGTGGTGGTAGTTTGTGACTTCTGTTCTTGATTTTTATTTTAAATGACAATCTATAACAAAGAAGAACGAATTGACATGATTTTTATCCTTGAAGAATACCTGCAAAACTGTTTATTGGCATCACGAATTTACGCTGAGAGATTTCCTAACAGGAATCATCCAAACAAATCCGTTTTCGAAAGACTATTGGCTCAATACAAAGAAACTGGGAGTGTCCAGTACAAAAAACCCACCAAAAGAAAACCTGTGATACAAAACGAAGAAATTGAACATACAGTTATTGCGTCTGTAATCGAAAATCCCCATATTGGACAAAATCAAATTGCACAAAATACAAACATCAGTCAAGCGAGTGTCTCGAGGATTCTTAAAAAAACATCATTATCATGATTATAAAATCCAGCTTCACCAACAACTTTCGGAAAATGATATCGGGAATCGAGTTGCATTTTGTATGTGGGTGAAAAGTGGCAGAAAATGAAAACTTTTTTAATCTTGTTCTGTTTAGTGACGAGTGCACGTTTCACAATAATGGATCCGTTAATAGGCATAACTACCATTATTATTCTGATTTTAACCCGCATCAATTTCGCATAGTTGATAATCAACACAGATGGTCAGTGAATATTTGGGACGGAATTATGGGTCGTTATTTAATTGGTCCCTATTTTTTTGATGAGCATTTAAACGAAAGATTATTTTTGGAATTTTTGATTATTCAGTTTCCAATTTTATTACACGAGATTCCCTTAGACATAAGGGCAACTATGTGGTTGCAGATGCATGGAGCTCTCGCACATTTTCATCGTGACGTACGAGAATTTTTAAATGTTCATTTCTAAAATCGGTGGATTGGAAGAAATGGCTCTCAAAATGGCCCCGCGCGATTTGATTTAATTACTCTTTATTTTTTTTTTTGGAGAATAAAAAAAAACAGTTTTTAACAACACCACCCCCAACACCAAAAGAGATTAAAAAGAGAAAAAAAAAAAAATTTAAAAAAAAAAAAAAAAAAAATTTTTGAAAATGTTTTTTTATTTTTCAAAAAAAAAAAAATTTTTTTATTTTAATAAAAAAGCTTTTTTTTTTTAAAATTTTTAATAACCTTTTTTTTTTTTTTTTTTTTTTTTTTTTTTATTTTTACAATATTTTTAAAAAAAAATAAATAATTATTATTAATAGTTATTTATGTAACAAGGACAAAAAAGTGCACTTTTATGTACGAGACTGAATTTGCTGGCCGAGGCGTTAGCCGAGGCAAGCAAACAGGCGAGGTTATTAAAAAGCACTTTTTTCCGAGGTACATATTAATTTTTTCCGTTGACCTTAAATTAATTAATTTTCTATTTATTACCGTTTACTGAAAACAAAATGTTTAGTAATTTTAAACAAAAATTTTACGTTTGTTCTGATTTTACTGTACCTAATGTTCACTTCACCGTTCAGTATTGTAACATTTGTGTATAAAGGCTTTCCGCGTTCGAATATTGTACCGATTAGGCAGGGGCCGACTCATTTGTTGGTAAATGCGGCGGTAGATGTTTGTTTACTACAACATAACCTTATCTAATGGTATAATTTTCGAAAATGCGTAATTTGTTGTTAACAAGAAAATTATTTATTTTGAAAAGGAATAATAAATCAATTAGTTTTTTCACAAAACAAAATGTGAAGAATTATTTTTTATAATAATTGTAAAATGAGAGCAATTACTAATGTTTATACCAGATGTCGAACTAGCAGAAAGGGAAATATTTTCAGTACTCTGAGAATTTTCGATCAAAACATTTGGGTCGTTAACTGTAGCGAACGACCGTTCAGGTGAACAGATGGTACTCATTGAACTGTGTGAAGCTTCGCCACTAACACCAGTTAATATTTTTCTCGATATATTTATCTTAGACGCAATGGAATCTTCCACGTACCCTTCTGCTACTGTGGAACTCTTCCATCCTCCATGTCTTTTTAATGTTAAGACATCAACACCAGATTCTGCTAACAGTGATGCAGATGTCCTACGGTAGCAATGACCTGTATAGCCTGGTGGATCTGGCAAGTTTAAATAGCTTGCAATCAAACTTGGAATTTTTGCAAAAGTGTGAACTCCTACAACTTGTGTAGAACACTTTCCAAATTTGTTGTAATTGACAAAAAAGTTTGGTGATTGCAATGTGCAGGTCTTAAAACAGCATATTTTCTGAATAAATTCAGAGGATTTATTTCTTCAAAGATGTCATTACCTACAGTGAAGGTTCGTTTTTTCCCATTTTTAGAATCCGGTATAGTTATTACTAGTAAATCATCTTTGTCAACGATATCTTCAACTCTCATTTTACGAAGCTCATCCCTGCGACAAGCACCGGCAATTCCTATCAGCAAACACACCTATAAGATAGCCGTTAATTTATAAAGCCAGATATGTTAAATATTTTCAAATGTTACCTTCCACATAAGGTATGGTACATCAGGAGCGACACGAAGAAATCGATTTATCTCATCTCTAGCAAATACGTTTGACTTTTTTTGCTTTGTAGCCAACATTTTGTTTTTTTAAGAACGCTAGTAATTTAGTATATTTGCTGATGTCAATATTATCGTTTATTGAAAACGTTGATTTTAACATTGAGTAGATGGACCATAATGTTGACGATTTGCATGTTTCTGCCTTCGTTGAAAAGTATGCCAAAAATACATTTTCTGTTGCGTTTTGGACTTTATTTTTTGGCACCATTCCTTAAACATTGTGTATTGTTTTTTATATAAAAACTGCGACTTTTCTGGTAGCAACTGCAGTGTTGCATTGGTCGCTAGTTTCTGAAGTTCCGGTGGAGTGTTGCTGTAATTACTATCACTATCGTCAGACATAATAATACATTTATTTAAACTAGCACACAATGTAGACGAGCAAATTTAAACAATATCTTTTGTTTGTTGAATTAACTCATTTGTTTACAACAATCACATAATTTTTATAAGAGCACTTGATTATGATAGGTAATAGGTAAAACTGTACTTTTTTATAATTTATTAAAATAATAAAAATTACATTTAGGTAGTGTTATTTTTAAGTATATTTAAAAATGTAGTTATAGTTGGAAGCCTACCCTCAAAATTAATGCATTTCTTTAATTGTTTATGATCAAAGATGTAATGAAGTTTCTCATATCAAACACATTAAAGTCGATTCTTACTAATTGGACATATAATAGTTATAAGACTGAGTTTGTACCGTGGTCAGACTTATAATCATTTTATATTCAATAAAAATATTGCCTGACCGTAAGAAAGTATGCAAACGTAGTTTTTTGATTCACTCCGAAAATGTTTCAAAAAATGTAATAATCTTCTTTCAGCTTATTGAAAACTGTGAAATTCACCTTGTTTTTGTGTACGAATAAATCTTGAACCCAGTAATGTTGATGGCTTATATGATTCTATTTTTGTTTTTTCCTGCGACAGAATCAATATTCAAATGATTTTTCACAAGTAATTACTGTTCTTGTGTTTTCCATTAGCATTATTACTTATTTACATCAATCAAATACAGTAATAGAAAGGTACCCATAATTAACTCACTTCTACTGTAAGTTTTTGTATTTTATGATCGTGAAAATTTTGTATCGGAACTCCGCTTCTGTATCAAAATGTTACCTAATAAAATTGTCTAAAGCAATCTCAAGTCGTATGAATTCTGTCTTACCTTATAAATGAATAACTTTAAAGAAGTTAAAGTGTTACATATTGAAAACAATGTATCGAGTATTGTGAGATTACAACCAGGCTCTTCTATATGCTTCGCACATTGTAGAAACTATAAACAATTTATTAATATCATTTCAAAGCACTTAAAATCATTTACTTGTAATTTGAACAACAAATTGTTTTTGTTCAAAGTTGTGTGGGATTGAGAAATTGAGGTTATAAATGGAAGTAAACAAACAATATTCTGCAGTATCTAAAATGTTTCAGTATGTACCTAAAGTACTGTAATATCCTATGTAGTCACTAAATTCATCCTTTCTTAAAAATGGGTTTTCATACTGGTTACTTCGACTTTATTTAATTTGACATAAAATAATAATTGACATTGACAGATGTTTGCGGACGAAAAGTGTTTGCGGACGAAAAGTATTACAGTTAAAAAGTGTTACTTTATGATTATTCAGGGAGTACGTAAAACTCAATTTTATAATGAGGTCGACGGAAAAACAAGTTATTATCATTTAAAACTTGTAATTATTTATACGACAACAAAACCTACTCAGTTAGTTAGAACTCAGGGTCAAATTCTAGTCTCAAAATCAGGTATAAAAGTTCAAAAATTCAAACGTGTCTAAGTTGGTATTACATTTTTACAAAATACGAAACATTTAAAAAACCTTCAGGTTTAGATGAGGTAAACCTTTATAAAACTCACTTTTATTTTAATCGTGGAATCCGAAAATGTAAAATGTATGGGGTGTTCCATTTAAAAAAACACAACTTTTATATGTTTTATCTTTTTCGAACACCCTGTATATCATGAATATAATTTTAAAATGTACACTCCAATGGTATCTATTCCACAAAAAAACTAATCTCAAAATCGAAGGATATAGCCATAATCTTTCGTGTCGTACAACGAATAACCCTGTATAACTTTTGCTAGCCTTATCTTTTGTAGTTACAGGAAGCAATCCACTGCATAGTTTTATGCCCAACCCCATTCTTTTCTACATTCAAATTATTATCTCTAGAAAGTCTACTGCTTATTTGATAATAAACTCTGAATGAGTAATGAAAGTTGCTCTGCATCTTTTTTCAGCTTATTTTGCGATAATCTGGAGATTCTCGCAACTTAACCATCAGCATTGAAATCAATAATTTTTGTTATTTTCATTTGATAAAAACTTTGATTGCGATACAAGTTGCATCAATTTTTTCATGAAAAATGTAATCTGGGCAAATATTTTTAGTTTTTCTTCGATCCTTTCAGCATTTTTTCTACTTTTGGAACCAACATCTTTGGGGTAACCATCAAATACTATAATAGATTGTGGAGAGTAATAATTTTTTTACAAATGTAACATAGTCTGTAATAATGCTATCCTAAGTTTACTTTTCATGCCAAATGACACGATGCAGTTGAAAACCACTGTGAATGCTGTTTGAACTTTTCTATAGGTGTTAAATAATCAAATAATCTCGATTTTGTAAATTTTTTTCATACCCATCTCGTCAAAAATACTTAGAGGATGTTGAAAACATTCTTTTAGATCGTTTGTATTTCTAATTATAAGCGAAATTTTTTGAAAAAGCAGAAGTAGGATTGATGCTAATATTAATGTTTTTATTACTTGTAGATATATTAACCGTTCATAAAGACACAACTCGTTTGTTCCTTGAAAATTTAACTAATTTCATATATTTTCCACTGATTTTGTAAGCCTATTTCTAATGCTTAATGGCAATTGATATTTATATTCCCTTTGAAGGTAGTTCTTATACACATTAAATATTGAAATTGATCATAAGCGCGGAAACCAGTTAACAAATTTCTCTGTCTGTCTTTTTTAAAACGAGGATCACCTGCATCAACGTTTCACTAGATGTGTTAAGCGACATCTTACAGAATTTAAATAAACACTCAGAAACTTCAAAGAAGCTTGGCATTACGTTGCAATTTGTGCCTCTACCACGAGTTAAACCTCCTGAACTGTGCATAGTATTCATGAGCGTTTGTTCATTGGTCATATCTGTCCAAACACATCGGCGAAAAATGTGCGTCTTATGGTAAAATAAAGTTTTTGTAATCTGTTTCCTTTAAAACTGAAGGTAGTGTAAGCATATCCTGCAGGTATAGTTGAAAAGATTTCGCATAAAGAAAATGCCCGCTGGTGTGAAAAAAAGGTAACATTTATTTAACAGTTTTTGTTTAACTAACGTCAACATGTTAAAATATTGCACCCAAAGCAAAAAAAGGTGTATTTGCTGTTATTTCATTTAATCAATTCATAAATTTATTTTGAATTACTTTAAAAGCGTCGCCTTTTAGCTGCTCCGAAATTATGTCGTCTCCCATACTTTCCAATAAATGTTTTAAAAAATTACTTTCTTCCTCAGAAAATGTAAAATAAGGGCTAATAAATGAGCTCGCACAGCTCTGGCATAAGCATGCCCATCTAGCATTTTATCCAGGAGCATAAACCTCGGAAGAAAGATCTTTTAACCCGCTTCCTTCCATAATAAAACCTATAGTGCCCAAAAAAGACAGCAACAAATGAAATCCGCCAAAACGAATAATAATGTTCTTTAAATGTGGATTATTTGGAGGCGAAGCGAACATATCTCTAGTTTTCTAGTAAAGAGGTTGGTCAAATGTCACAAATACAAAAATCTTGACCCAATTTTTTACTTCTTCTTGATGCTTCAAGCAAAACAGTGTCAATTGGTTCGTAGTTACTTGCTGGAGCTTCGACAAAAGGTAAAAATAAGATTCTAGAAGTATCGCAACTATTATTATTGTCAATGTCCCCATAAAACTATTCCAGCCTTTCATGTTTTTATCTTCAATATATTTACCATAAATTCATAAGAAGTTACTGTCAAGTAATTGAAATTTGTAATTAATTGGATCTCCACTATCTTAATAGTTGGCCAGTCCGGAAGAATTTTCTTTTTGAAACGGAACTATATTGATTTTTCCAACGTTTTCTAAGTGTTTAGGTGAAACCATAGTATTTTTTCTAATAATCGGAGAGTCATCTGAAACAACTGTTGAAGGAGGGATGTAATGGATACCACCCATAACATGAAACGTTTTTAATTCGTCTAAAGTATTTACGTTATAATCGGCGTGGTCAAAAACAAATTCAGAAAAACACTCTAAAATATTTGAATTTTTTTCACGTAAAATAGACGAAACTTCAAAAGTGGTGCATTCTTTGTAAGAGACACAAAATCCAAAAGCGTTTAAGATTGTTATTAAATGTTTAAAGCAGTATCATTTATGTAATAAAGTTCCCAAACTTATTAGTAATGGCGAGAAAAACGATTTTGGTCTTACTGCTGATATAATGGCATGCGATACTGCTGTCACCTTTCTATTCCATTTTTCAACATTTTTCTTATTGTTTACAAAAAGTTTATTCAAAAAAAATTGTAGTGATTCGGGAATGTCACTCTCTACATCGTTTAAAAAATTATGTAAAGATGAATAAATAAATCAGTATATTGTAAATTTCGGATTGTATGTCATGCAAGAGAATATCGGTAGCAGTTTCTAATATGCGCTTTCTTTCTTCTTTTAATAGTCTAATCATATAAGGAATAGTTCCTGGTGGGGCGCCGTCCATAATTTAGTTTTCTTCCGTTTTTGGCTGAAAATAAGCATTAAAATTTCCTGCTGACGATATACAAATAACTGCTGTTGTCAAAATTCCACGTTCAGCTGATGTAACATGCGCAATTTGCTTCCGTCTTTTTTGGTATATGTCTTGGAATTTCTTCCGGGAACTATGGAAATTGATGTTTCATCCACATTAAATATCCTGTGAGAAGCATAATTAGGTTTATTAAACGCTCTTGCACGAGCAGCCGAAGTTAATTCTGGACTCCGCAATACTAATTTCTCGATATCTTAGTTGGAAACCAGAGATCCAATCCTTACCAGCAGCCATTTTTATAAGAGAAAAAGGATGGAATATATTATTAAAGCTAAACGGCAAAGATTTTCTGTTGTTATGCGACTCTGCTACTGTTACTAATCGACACTCAACAGAAATTGATGGTGAAATTTCACGTATCTTAATTAAAAAATGTAATATTATTATTCCACACATTTCCACATCTCCTGCTGGTAATTTTAACGTATTTACTTTCATCATATTGTAGTCGAAACTATATATTGTAATTTTATGTGGTGATGATTGTTAAATTTGGCTCTAAGGATAATCGAGGTGTGGTGTTTAGGGTGTATACTCTAGACGCCGGCCGGGTTGAACCACAGAAAAAATTCGCATTCGGATCGGTTTTTAGTAGCGTTTATTATTACACATACCGTGATCGAGCTGTACTATTTACAATTATGAATGAGCGGCGTAGGTCAGCATATTGTAATTGGCGTACTATATGCGGTGCGGTGATACCTGATCGTGGTATCATGTGTCGAGCTGAAGATCCGAGGCCGGGTTGAATTGCACCGATGGATTCGAACTTCGGGCCGATACAATTGATGATTTGACTGTGACTGTAGTCGTACTGAACTCATACTGATGAACTGCGGACCGAACTGATTTCTGTTACCGTACCTACTTCGTTTTATACGTGCGAAGTAGGTTAGTTTGGTTAGTAAGCAAGGTCGTTAAGAAATGCTGACCGCGTTTGCTTACTTGCAATCGTATGTTTGATTTCCGCGTTTCCTACGTAATACGCGGATGTAGAATTTGTGTTGATTGGGATGGGGTTGAGACGACCACCCCATAAAGCTATTTATCTTATTGATCTGTTACATAGTTACGGTTTCTATCTTACAATATTTGAAAACAAGAAATTCAATCAAATTTCAGAGTCGTGTTTTGACACAGGACCATCTCGCTCAAGTTATTCGTTTTTCCACTCACACTTCTAAACTTAATAATAAACTCTAAATAAATTCTAAACTCTATAGGCTTATAATTAATTTGGGTAAATTTATTGTGTAAAAATGCTTAAAAGTAGTGACTGGTCGTTCATAGGTGATAATCTTCATAAGTTTTTTAAATATTTGTATATATTGCTTTCATTCTAGCTTTAATATGAAAGTTAAAACGCAGACAACTCGACATGGAATTGCTAATATTTGGTGTAACAGTCGCTTAAACAATATGCATAATTTTTATTAGTTCTGAATGGACACTACAGACGGTTTAAGGGTGATAATACTCGTGAGCTTGTAAATAAATGTAGAAGGTTATATAAAGTTTATATGTAATTGATTCTTAGTATCAACAAGAGAATAGTTAATTGTTATACTATTGTGGAATGTACGATATTACCCATGAAAAAAAAAGTTTTATTTAATTTTCTTGAGTGGGTTAGAAGTATTCCGCGCGAGTGTAATATTAAACTTTATCCAACATCGCGATCTGTACCCCAAATATTTTAGTACAGGCGGTACGCGACAAATAATGTCACAATACCGCAAATGATGATAAGAAGGTCCCACTTGGCACACTTATAGTTTAGATAATTCTACGCGATTTGACCCGCAGTTCCAAGAACAACATCAAAGAACTTTCCAGAATATTGTTCCGAGTTAGAGAAACACGTGCAGGAAGAAGCAAGCGGTTTAGCTGTTAGAAGAGTAGATATCGTGTGGGATATTTATACATCTCAAAGCATAAAGCAAGCCACCATAGATTACAGAGGGATCTAGAACTCGCCGACAGGTTCTTTTACAAATCTCCTTTACCCAAAAACGAGAGTAATAAGCAAGATCTCTTCAAATTGTTAGAAATCACGTAACAAGGGACTTAACTAGGCAAATAGTTACAAATGTAGACGGACTATTTATAGCATCTGTTGCTGAATCCCCTGCAATTGTTGGAGAAATTGTACCGGAATATTTAGAGGAGATCGACTGTCGTATTATTCTGCACGTAAAGGATGCTGTACAACACGGATGTTTGTCTGTTGTAATTAGAACTGTGGATCCCGATGTATTGCCATTTCGTCCTTTTTTCAGTTAGAAACTTTGGCATTAAAGGAACTATGGTTATCTTTCTGTTCATTCAATTGCACAAGTTCTTGGAACCGATAAATCCACATCTCTGCGCGGAGTTTATGCATTTACTGGAAAGCTTTCAATGATGTCACAGCAGCGTTTCTGGAAATATCTCATTAAACGGAAACCATCTCCAAAAAATCACTTAAAATTTTAGAACAGTTTGTTGTCATGTTTACAGCAAAAGGAAGGGCTGTAGAAAATATTCCACCAACAGCATCTGCCCTAGAAGACATATTCGTAGAGCAACTTATCAAAGCGGTCATATCTGGCGCCAGTTAGACAAACTTGTTCCGATAGTTGCTTCACCTGAAGATTGGGGTTGGGTGCTTTCCAGTAATACTTTGGTTCCGAAATGGGTATCTATACCGAAATATGGGAATCATGCCGGGACCTGGTGCTCTTGTAAGAAACATTGCAAAACGACCAGTTGTTCCTGCTCTGGAGTATCCTGCACGCTATTATGTACGATTTGTCAAGAAAATTGCCAGAATGGAGGGTAAGAATAAGTAAGTTTCATATTGAGATTTTGAATTATATAAAAGATTCCTTGTTTTATTCAGGTCAAACTTGAAGGATAGTTATCATCATATAAGAAGCGAAAACTATCATATTACAAGTTAGCTTACTAGAGGTTATAATTTTATGTTTGACTTGCTTGGACAATACCGTAGTCTACAATAGAAGCTACGAAGTATTTTTCGTAAACTTTGGTTACCTCTTACCATAATTAATAATTAATTAACTTAATTATATTTTGTATAATAAATATCAAGCTCGTTGCATCTACATGCACCTACGATGCCCATTAATAGAGCAACATGCAACAAAGCACATTAAATAGATACTCAAATTAACTTAAATTTACAAAATACCTTCATCATTAAATAATCGCGGTCAGGGGCTTCTTTCAAAAATTCTTCAATATGTTCTTTCTCCTTTTTTGGCTTGTAAGCAGGTGATTCGCTTTTTAAAAGGCGATTAGTTTACCATATTTTGATCATGGAATATTTCTCCCATAACGAAGACGCAGCAGATTTTTTTCGGACATTCAAAAAGTACTAAATTAACAAATCTTCATTTATGATCTCCATCTTTTTTGAAGCTGTCCAAGTCGGCAAATTCTTTGTTGTACACATTTTTTTATTTTGCCGGTAGTAGATTCAAACTTGCCTTTTAGGCATCCAGAGTAATAGAAGGCGGAACCCCAGATGAAGTAGCCGGAAAATTACACGCGCACGCACAGTTTCACGAATGGAACGTTTTTGAAAAACATTATCGACACAATTTTACATAGCAACGCACAGCAACCTTTATTTTTTAAATAATACTTTGTCAATTGAACAAACTCTTTTCAATAATAGGTAAGCATGATATTTTGGATGAGTTGCAAATTATTCTCTCACTCCGTATGGAATAGGAAACATTACATGTTTCAAATCACCATAGTAGTACTTTAATGATTTAACAATGTTGGATAAACATTCATAATCATAACAGATAGTAGATTCTCAATATTGGATTAAGTTATTGTACAAATCACCCGTTCTGTAAACCCAGTACAAGATTTAAATGCCATTTTACATATTATTTTTCAAAGCTTATGATCCTTTAAATATAAAAACTTCATAAGAAGATAATCTTTACCTCAAGAGAAAATCGCATTCTCAAAAATTGTTAAAAATTACGATATTTTATTAAAAGAAATATGAATAGACACAACTGAAAGAAAATTTTGTTTACTTTCTTTTAGTATACATTCCAACCTATAAGTTCATAAATTGAAATTTTAATTAATTTCTTTTAATTGTGAAATGTGCCAGTAGTGAACACATTATTACTGATAATGGACACAGTGTGAGTTAGTAATGGAGATGCTTAAACTTTTCAATTTTACTATTTGTTCATTTTAAGAACTACATACTGACCTCGCAAGGGTCTTTTGTTGTTGTTCTGCATTGTTGCATTCAAATGTCTCCTTTAAATATAAAACATCGTCTTTAAAGGGCTATTTATATGCACTCCCTGCAAGAACCATACACCGAACATATGCTCCATCTGCATCACTCATCAAGATAACTCTAAGGGCCCTACCTCACTAAAATGTCATGGCGACGTCGCCAGCCACGTATCCAAACAACTCAGACAGTTAACTCACTTGGCGACGGCTTGGCAACGTCGTAGCCACGACTGTCGGTTTGCTGTACTCAGTTTGGATACTGTGGCGACCTGGCTACGTCGCCAGTAGAATTTACATGAGGAAGCTGCGAGTCACCCACTCATCAGTCATCAGCCAGCCACAAAGACTGACGCTACGTATTGTTTATGTGCATTTGAGGAAAGAAATTATGAGTTTTGATACCGAGCGGTTTATTGTTGAAATTCAAAATCGACCATGTTCATGGGATTCCGCATTGAAAGAATATTCCGACCGTACCATAAAAATAAGATGTTCGGACGAAATAGTTAATTTATTTAAAAACAATGACGAGATGACGATTCAAGAAATAAAGGAATTAGGTAAGGGCACATTTATTAATTTATTGCAACTAACATTTAAATCATTCTATGTTGCCACGGATTTGCTTTTTAAGTCACAAAATATTTCGCAAATTTATCTCGAGTATTGAGTGATGTTCTTCCTCGTCTACAACCATCCCGATCTGTGGATCGTTCAAATCCCGTCACCGTCATCTTCATAAGAATATCCATCTCTTGAACGTACGAAATTGTGCAAAATGCAGCATGATTTTACAATTTTCTTTGCCAAATCTATATTAACATTCTTTGCACTGTGAAATATCCTCCACTTGTTGGATAATATACCAAATGTACATTCAATGTAACGGCGTGCTCGTGAAAGTCGGTAGTTAAATATTTTTTTATCGTAACTGAGATTGTGTCCTCCGTGCGGTCTCATGAGATTTTCATGTAAGGCAAAGGCTTAATCTCCAAGGATTACGTAAGGAATAGTATCGCCGTTTTCTGTAAGGGGTTTGGAACATTGAAGGAGTTATTAATGAGATTAATGTAAAACGTAGTATCTTTAAAAACAGCGGAATTACTGCTTTTTCCATACGCTCCAACATCCATGTAAAGGAAGTTGTAATTAGCATTACACAGAGCAAGCAGCACAACTGAAAAATAATGCTTATAGTGGAAGTATAATGACGAAAGGTAAATATTTCCTCCTATAAGTTTTCTGTAATTGATTTGTTCTTTGTTGAGGAGAACGAATAACAAACCAATTGAAGTATAATGATCCGGTATGCATTGGTTGAATTACTCTCATGTGCTTTCCATAAATACTACCAATGCAATGAGGGAAATTTGCACGATTTTCAAACCCGCTAGCAACTTTTCCCCAATCTTCTTTTGTAGATGGAGTAACTATGAACTGTTCTTGGAGTTCACATATCGCGTCACATACGTCTCGAATTATTGTGCAGATGGTTGTATAGCCAAGTCTATAGTTGTAATAAATCCCCATGAATGTACATCCAGTAGCAAAATATCTAAAAAAAGGAGGGTTCATTCATTGCAAGTAACTATTATTTTTTTATTTATTTCCAGCGGTGTCATTATAGAAAAGATGGAAAAGCATACGGGGTTGCTGCACACGTGAAGTTAGTAGGCAAAAATCGCTAAAACAAAGCCCGCTTCTTAATCACGTAAAAGTGAATACATCTATTTCCAACAACTACAATTTCTGCAAAAAGTTCTGCAAACTCCGGCTGCCGATCCTAGTACAGCTGCTCCTGAAGATGACTCAAGAGCAGAAGACGGTCAAGTGGAAGGGAATGCGAGACCAAATTACGTGGGTCGTAAAAGAAATAAAACAAAGAATGATGAAAAATTCATTACCGTTCTGAACAAATCTTTTAAAAATAGAGACATAATTAGTAAAGATGAAGACAGATTGTTCATGATGTCTTTAGTGGAAACATTAAAAAGAGTTCCTGCACACAGGAAAATGACCACAAAAATTTAAATTATGTCGAGGAAACCAATCCCGAGGGATATAAAATTCGCCTAAGTACGGATAGTCTACCCACCATGGGATACTATTCAGGGTACTCGACTTTTGGTCACAACCATCCTCAGAGCAACACCCTTGCATATTCAACTCGTGGAGGGAATTCCCCGTTGAACTATGCTGACTCTCCAAATGCCACCCAAATTTATGAGGATTCCTCTATTTTGGACCTTTATTAATTATAATGATAAATACAGATGTACTTAATTCTGAGTTTAATGTTATTAAACTACTTATCTTAATGTCACAAAAGTTTCTCTTCCGGACTTATGTATTATCTTAATCTTGTATCTTCTTTTGTAAGTTTATTTCGACATAACCTTAACAACTCGGCAAAAGATGGTACTGACATTCTCACGATATTTTTAAATCTTCATATACTTTTGAAAAAACACCACTTCGGCTTCGATCTGATACAAAAGTATGTACCCATAATTTACGTTTAGTTCTTTTTAACTTTTACGACGCGAATAATAAATAAGCACGATTTCGTTGATGGCCAAAGCGTCTATTCTCCACACGCGACTCTCGAAGAATGGCAGCCACTAGATGACGACGTTGCCATGGCATTTCAGTGAGGTAGAGCCCTAAGTGAAAACCCCATACGAATAAAATGTTAACAAAAAATTGACATGAAAATGGCTATAACACCGATTTAACCCCGTTCTTTTTATTATTTGGGCAACTGACTTATTCACACTTAGTCACAGAAGTCACATTAGTTTCGGAACACAAACTTCGATTCAACTACGACGCGATATCAACTTAACTAAACAATTCGGGTTAAATTGTCTGTAGAGACATCTATATGTCGGGGAAATTCTTTGGTACCATTTTATTCATATGAGTTTTGTATCTTTCCAAATTTTCATCATCATCATCATCAACCAGCCTGAGACGTCCACTGCTGGACAAATGCCTTCCTCATGGCATTCCACCTTTTTCTATCTTGTCCTGTCTGAATCCAGTTGGTTGTTATTCTTTTTATGTCGTTGGTCCATCTGGTAGGCGGTCTTCCTTGGCTTCTCTTATCGCTGCGTGGCCTCCACTCCAGTAATCTCCTCGTCCATCGGTCGTCGCACATCCGGGCTATGTGGCCTGCCCAGTTCCATTTTAGTGTAGCTATTCGCTTGATGACGTCCGTCACTCCTGTTCTTCGCTGTAATTCCTCGTTTCTAAGGTGATCTCTCAGGCTCACTCCAAGCATCGACCTTTCCATTTTTCGTACGACCCTTAGTTTTTTCGCGGATGTGGATGTTAAGGTTATTGTTTCCGCTCCGTAGGTAAGGTCCGGCAGAATACACTGGTCGAACACTTTTCGTTTTAAGCAGATAGGAATGTCGCTTCTGAAGATATACCTGAGTTTCCCATAGGCAGCCCATCCAAGGTTGATCCTCCTATGCAGCTCGCAGGTCTGATTGTCCCTTGAAATGCGCATCTCGTGACCTAAGTAAACATATTTCATTTGACGGTTAAAGTAGTAGCGTTGTATACTAACAACATTTGTTTGAAAAAAATAATAAACAAATTAATGTTTACGTGTTGCAATCTTATTTAGTAATTTAATCAAAGACAAGTGTTTATTACGATTTAAATTAGTAAGTGCCAAACTTCGTGCTATTGTTTTATTAATTTAAGTTCTACAGTTTAGTTAGTGTGTTTTTAAAGGATATAGCAACGACGTCGGTTGTTTTCTTATATGGTTGCGTGCAAGTGTAACACTTCATTAGTGTACCAAGTAAAGATATCCAATTTCACTGTATACAATTTAATAATAATGATAGGACATACTAAATGCAACTGTATTACGACTGCCAGTAGCGATAAAAATAAAATAGTTCGTTTTAATTCTTAAACCACGTGTATGATAACCATCTTTGTATAACGTTTAAACTCGTAGGTTTTGTATAGCCTGCTTTACCGTCACAAGCAATTACTCAACCATTTAAGATGAATTTTGCCGTAGGATGTGTTAAATTACATACAGTTAGCGCCTCTTGATCGATTTACATACCAACTAGCTATCAATCACCTCTCTAAATAGAGCCGAAATTTCAAAACACTGGTATGTAAATGTCCAATTTGCGTTATTAATATTCCACTTCATTATCAAACTAATCTAAATCAACAAGACGAAAATGCGTGGTAAGTTTGTTAAATAAACTATTGAACATGTAGTATATATTGACATATTAATTAATTCCAAATTCAACTGAATATCTGTACATCGCTTAAACTTTGATGTACGTCAATACTTCTCCTTTTAAAATGTTGATAAAGGTATTGGTTAATAGTTTTTATTTTTAAACTTGTTTGAATTCATTTACATACATGTATGTATTTTAAACTTTTCTCGGGCAAGATATATGTAATTGCGGTTTAAAAGATTGAATACTTTATAGTCCGTGATATTTTAAGAAACATTTAAACTCTACTCATATTTGTTTAAATGCAAAATCTTGCATAAATAAAGTTTTGGTAAACGCCAGTAATTGTTCTAGGAACTTGATGAGTTGAAATGCAAAAACCATAATTCTTGTTGCTGAATTAATTAGAAATGTTTAATATAATGAACAGTCAATATATCCTAACATTATGAATGTTAAAGTTGACAATTGTACATTCATTTTATTTACGTAACTCTTAGACATTAATCATTCGTCCATTCATCAACACCATGATTATAACTGACGAAAAGCGCTGTCGGGTCATTAGAATATGACCGGATACTAATATTTACTGTCTGTGACCTAGTCTCGGAGTTTTTGTCGCGGTAATTCAAATTTAATCATCATCGCCTCAAGCTTTATCTGAAACATTGTAACAATACATTTAAAAAGGGTGGACATTATTTGTCGAAAAATCACATGAGAAAATTTAATTAAGTGTAACGTTACCAAATTGTACGTATCAAAAAATGATGACATCAAGCTGCACTCATTTTCGAGTTATGAAGCTGCTTTTTCTCTCATACTAGCCAATCATTTTCATTATTAACTACTAGTTAATAATGAAAACAATTGCTATTGTTACGACAATTATGTTTAATGGGTACCAGATTTTTATGGCTATTAATTATTTGAGAATAAATAATACATCTCTCATTAAAATGTTTAATGATTATTAGATTCGAGACCAGTAGTGGAAAAAAAGTATACAGGGTGATTCATAACTATTGGGATTGGTTATTTAGACCAAAATATAACCATAAGACACAATATGCCTTAATAAAATATTGCTGTGGAAAAAGATACAAGGCGTTAGATAAAAAAAATTTTTTCTTCATTTTTTGTTAATAATTTCACTGTAAATTTATCAATTCTTATCAGAATCTACAGAAAAGCATAATTATCTGACAGTCCAAAACGTACCCTTAATAAATGAAGTAATGTTTGAAATCCTATTCTGACATTACTAGTTGTTCAACTGCGTTTTTCTTGGAAACAGATGAAATTATCGTATTTAAACAGGAGTACCAATATTGTATAGAAATGATGTTTACATCATATTCTCTAATCATAATCACTAAAAAGTTTTCTCAAAAAAAGTTACCAGTCGATTTCATCATCAGGAATCATTCACATAGCGCCCCCTACAACAAATTGTAAAATAGTACATAAAATAATGTTTTTGGTCTAAAGTTATGCCTCTCTGACGATTTTGATAAGAATTAATAAATTTACTTTGAAATTATTAACAAAAAATGGAGAAAAATTTTTTTTATCTAACACAACAACATTTTATTAAAGAGTATTGGGTCCTATTGTCATATTTTAGCCTAAATAACCCACCCTTAGCCTATGTCCCAATAGCTGTAAATAACCCTGTATACGGCAAGCTATAGAAGGATTTTCTTAGCTTCACAAACTCTTCTCTAATTTGGTGTATAATACAGAATAGAATAGAATAGTTTTATTTAACAAAATCTTAATGTACATACTAATCTAATTTGCGCAATTAACATTTCTTTAAAAATAAAACAATATTTAGCAATGGATTATCCGTCTGCCAGGGGTTTAAGTAATACTTCTGTTACATCTATTTTATTTGAGGAGGATACAAACCGACGAGTCTAAGAGACTTTTATAATTTGACTTGGTTACTATGGTAACGAAATTGTCATTCAAATTGTGTTTATTAAGTTTGAGACATTTTGACACTTTTAATTTTTAAATATTGAACAGAACGTGTCAGTTTATACCGTAAAAGAAAGAGTTACAGATTGTTTTGGAGTACGTACGAGGTGCTTCAAGTCTTGAAAGTTGCGGCTTCATTTGCAGCTTTGCTTCCAAATCGTCAGTACCAAGCAAATCTACAATCATAAATATGTACAAAAAGTTTTCTGAACATGGTATCCCAGTCACTAGAGAAAATAATAAGTACATTTTTGACAAAAATAAAACCGCCTGCGCCATGTAATTAAATAGTATAACGTACCTTATATTTATGTTTTTACCGAAAATGAATTGTCATTATATTGTTAATTAACATTTAAATGCAAAGAAACGTTACATGCAATAAAAAGTGTTTTTTCTCAACTTTTTTTTCCTGAGTGAAAAGTAATAAACCAAGGTTAATGATGTAAAAAGAAAAGTTGTAGAGAATAAAAATACGAATAAAATAAGGGTTTTTTCGTAGATCCATCATTTTTTGAGATGTAGCATAAATTTTTCAGGAAATAGGTAATGATACGTACTTAGTGTATACAAAATCCTGCAATTGTTGCGCAATTAGTTCATGCAAAATTGCGATTTAAAATTTTTTAAGCAATATATTCAATCGAGGCTGAATTCTCGTGTGGTCGTCCGATTGTCAAATATAAAAAAAACAAACAAAACATATATTCTCATTTTTCGATAAAATGATATTTAACACGCAAAAAATGCATGCAAAGATGACTGAAAATGACCAATGTTCTCTAATGCAGGTTTTTGAGTTTTGTTAGGCCTTCTTAAGATGATCCTATATTGGTAATTTTGGATGGGCACTTAACCCATACAAATTTGATGAGATATTAAAAGCAGTGAAGAAAATTGTTTCTTTGTTATGTCTACCACCTCACACGACACACAAGCTCCAGATATTGGACGTTTGGGTTATGTTTCCCTTAAATGCTTAATGATCAAGGTATGGAAAAATGGCTTAATAACCATATTGTACGACCATTTTCCATAGATGGTACACTTACCAAAGAAAAATACATGGACCTTTTAATCACAGAAGTAGGACCTGCATTAGAGAACATTCAAGTAAATGGTGAGATTATTTTTCAACATTATGGGGATCCTCCTCACTCTGCGAGAGACATAAGTGATTTTTTAAACGAGGCCTTTCCAAATAGGTGGAACGGACGTCATGGTCCTTATAAATGGCCGGCCAGAAATCCTGATCTGTCATCCTCATTAGATCAGATCTTCACTGCTTTTCTCTCAATCCAGTTCTTTCTTTCGACTTGTTTTCATTATTGTTTTGAAGGTATTGACTGTTTATTTCTTAGCCAACCTTGCTTCCTTTTTTCCTCTTCAGCCATTTCCTTTTCCGCTTCTTCGACGTTATTGTTGTATGGCGTACCCGTTAGAATTACTGTGACAGTTGACTTGCGTTTATTATTATTTCTTCGCTTAGTAATTTTTCGAAGAGGATGACAAACGAAAGGAGTAAAAAAAAAACGACTTATTTTTACTTTTTAGCGATTCTGGATCTACGCGAACTTCAGGAGCTTCTAAATTATCTGTGATCTGATGATTTGGTTCGTCCGTAACTTCTGCAGCTTTTTCAGTTTTTTGAAAGGAATTAATGGCATTAGTGAACGTACCGGCTTTTAGGCCAGCTTCACAAAAGATCTTGGTGATCTGAAACGTGGTGACAGTTCTACGAGGGTGATTATTAAGCCATTTTTCCATACCTTGATCATTAAGCATTTAAGGGAAACATAACCCAAACGTCCAATATCTGGAGCTTATGTGTCGTGTGAGGTGGTAGACATAACAAAGAAACAATTTTCTCCACTGCTTTTAATATCTCATCAGGGTTAAGTGCCCATCCAAAATTACCAATATAGGATCATCTTAAGAAGGCCTAACAAAACTCAAAAACCTGCATTAGAGAACATTCAAGTAAATTGTGAAATTATTTTTCAACATGATGGGGCTCCTGCTTACTCTGCGAGAGACATAAGTGATTTTTTAAACGAAACCTTTCCAAATGGGTGGATCGGACGTCATGGTCCTTATAAATGGCCGGCCTAATCTGTCAATTTTAGATTTCTTTCTTTGAGGTTACTTGGCACAAAAAGTTTATGATCAAAGAAAAAGTCCAGCAAATATTGAAGACTTGAAGAACAGGATTGTTGAAGTTTGTCGCAATATTATGGTTAGGCAACTACAAAATGTTAAGGACGCATTTTATGATAGATTGTGTCAGTGTTTAGCCAATTTTAGTGGTCATCAAAAATAATTCTATTATTAATAAGTCGTTATAATTTTCTTGTTAGTTATTATTTATTTTGAAGTTATTGTTATTTATTTTTATATCACTTTGTTTGTTTATCTAGTAAATAAATCACAATGTAATTTTTTTGTAATAAAATAAACCTTTTTAACAAATTAACAACGAATCCTCTCGCCCCGAGGTTTTTTCTTTTTTCTGAATCTGAACTTGTTCTTTAACGGTATAAACCGACATGTTCTGTTCAATATTTAAAAATTAAACGTCAAAACAAATTTCGTTACCATAGTAACAAAGTCAAATTACAAAAGTCTCTTAGACTCGTCGGTTCGAATCCTCCCCGAGACGATATTTTTTTTTGTTTTCTTTATTACATTAAAAACTTACAAATGAGTATAAGAATATTTTCTAATAGATATTTTACCACTTAATTATAATTAACACAAATGGCTTATGCCAGATGTCCCAAAAAAGTGTTAACATGGGATTGAAATATTAACGTGTAAAATCCTGTGGCCAATGTTAGATGAAAAGCACTGTATATATATATACTTTGATATTAATAGTTATACTCAGTATACTATTGGCGCGGAGTAATAAACCTGTCAGAATTATCGAATCTCCCGTATTGCATTGGCGTAGGTACCTGATACATTTGGAAAATCATATTTTTAGTAGGTAAATTTATTATAATAGTAAAATCTACATTGATATGAATTATTATGTGGTTATATGTTATTATTTTATTTGTATAGTAGATCACATTACAAATTTTACTTCTTACGTATTATATACCATTATTTTTGTATCTTGGTATAATACCCACATCTACGGCTATGATTCTCGTTTCGTCAGTACCTGGGCTGATGGCAACGTGTTTACACAGATTAAACTATTGTTCTCAGACCCTAGATGGGTCGATATGCTGCAAGAGCGGCACAATGATCGTATTTTGGTTAGAATTTATTGGTTTTTACTTAACCGTAGAAGTACCGCTTTCACAAGAAAATAAAGAATTATTTCAAGCAATTATGATTTATTACTCCGCGCCAATAGTATACAGACTATAAATTGATTAATAAGTAATTTGCGATAGCGACTCGCTACTCTTATAAAAGTTGTTGTTATTTAATATATCAGCCAGTTCAGAATTATTTAGTTTGTTTTTATTGAATCATTTGCGTCTGAACTGAAAGAATTAGACAGCACGCCATGAAATGTTGAACAATTTCAATTTCACAACAATTGGATAATGAACATAAAGTGCTTTTACTTGAATTTTGCAGTATCTATTATTTAAATTTAAATTTAAAAGGTCTCCCCTGCATTTCAGTACGAAACTAATATCATTTATCGGTATATTCTTAAATATAAATGCGGGGTCAATAACTAGCGAACTGTAAAGGCCATGACTTGAACCTAATTTATTTTTTTCACATTTTTTCTTGAACTTACCGCTATATTTATTAACAATTTCCTCTAGTTCTACCTTCCACCTAGTTCTATTTTCAACGCTGTCGCTGATTTTAGATTTACATTTTCTTGCCACATCCTCCCATTCTCTATACCATGATGTTTTTCACGATTACTTGATAAGCTACTTAATATGTGAATCAGTAACTCGGATGATTAAGGACTTTTAGAATGTAATTGGCGTGAAGTCTGAAGGTGTACGCGAAAAGAGGTTTTGAGTCGATCTCTAAGTATATAAAATAATTCGGTGTGTTCATTGGGAGTTTAAATATCTTTTTCAGGAAGAATCTCTGGACTTTCTCTACTTCTTCGTAATACTTATAGACCCGTAACACAGCACTGATCCTATTACCACTGAAAACACGCTAACTTAGCCTCCACACTCACTTTCTTTTTTAGAAAGAAATCCGTTCACATTTGATTTATTCCTAATTTGCCCGACAATGCATTTTCTTCAAGATAGAGCTTTAGATATAAATTTCTGGATAAAGTAATATCTAAATATTTATATCTATTAACTACCTCTACTGTTAGGTTTACATTGAGCCACACATGATCAGAGTATGTAACATTATCTACCTTAAAACTATCTATTATACTTGTTAAATTTGTAGATACATCACATAAATCTATTTATTTATTCGTATGGTACATTTTAAATATTGTATTGTGATGTAAGTGTTATGTATGGTGTCTCAGAAGATCAGTATAAACCTGTGTAGTGTGGTGACGAAACCGTGTGCAATTGTGGATTGGTTCGTCTTCGCAAAGCATTTGCTTCAAGGTTTAGGAACACCACTAAAACGTAAACATTCCAACGGAACAACCAACTTTACTATCATGTCACACTCTTCAAATAGATTTCTACTTAATTTTTTACCTTCAACATTGGTTTTAAGATCTTTAGATTTCTGATTTTTTTCAAAATGCACCGTTTACCACTTTTTAAACTTTTAATAATTCCATCCACATTAATTAAAATAAACTGGTAAGATATAAACTGATAATGGTTTAAAATTTAGTTTAATCAAATTATTATTGAGAACTTTAACGTAGTTACACAAACCCATTTCAATTAACTTCTTTTTACATCCTATAAACTTCCACTTGCTGTCCCGTATTTATGAGATCTTATAGCGGGTTCAAATAACAATTTATAATCAGTAAAATAATTATCATAATTATCAGAATTAGATTCATTCTCCACATAAGTTTCAAATAGACAAAATATATCAAACTTTTTCAGGTAATTAACAAATTCTACTTCTTTAACTTTATTTTTTAAACCACATATTGTAAGATAGGAGTGAAAATTTATTTATAATAATATTATGTTTAAATACTTTGCCTAGTCAGACATTTAATTCTAATACCGATTCATTTTAGTCTGTTTGTATTATTCAGGATTTGATTTACTGCTTGGTTAGTACAATTTACCTTGTGTTTTTGATTATTGAACAGTCCATGTGCGAATCTCCATTAATTGGTAAATCAACTGATCCTTAAAACGTATTAAATTCATTTTGAGCAAGTAATAATTTATGTCCATTTCTCACCAAATCCAAATGGAAAAAATGGAAGTTCCTACCACAAGTAAGCGAGCTCATGATTTGGTCGACCCGGTCGATCAGTCTATGAAACGGGTCGACGTTGAATCTCTTCTTAAGATTGCTTTCACCGCTGCTGATCTAAAGTATGTCAAGTATAACTGAAATTACCTCGGTATGGAATCGCAGCCCTTTATCTTAATTTCTTTGCTTCTTTGGTGCTGCGACTCTCCGAACTGCGACTGGGTTATAATACCATGCCACTAGCGAAAAAAGAGGGCAAAACAACTTCATTCAACGTCAGCTCTTACGGATTGTACGGGAGTCATCATGTTCTCTTACCCACCAGAGCGGAGACGGCCAATGGCACAAACTCTGAATTAAATGACCATCTTGCATTGCCTGATCCGCTCTGCTAAATCTTGCCTACATCCCACGCATCCATCATATTATCCAGATCATTAATAGTATTTAACAGTACTAGCAAGGTAAAACCCGTTACCTTGCGTGTATTGTTGAATGTTTTATTTGTTCCTCACTTGTAAAAGTTATTATAAATGAATAATAAACCATTAAAAATTCTAAAATTTCGAAAATCGGAGAAAAATCATGTGAGCTTTAGACGTATTGCTTTGGAAACGCACGGCACTTATTATGTTGATTAATTATTTCATTTCAATTTCACGTTTCCGGAACATTTTGCTGGTGAGATTTACTGAAATGAGTGTCCCGCAAGCTATCATTGATCAAGCAGCAAGTGTAGTTGCAAGATTACTGCCCGAAAAATCTTCATCAAGGTATGAATACGAGTACGCGGAGTTCAAAAAGTGGCAATTCCGTGACTGGTTTTACGGAAGACGTTATATTAGCGTATATCAATAAATTGTCTGCCAAATTCAGCCCGAATTCTTTATGGTCGAAGTGGTCAATGGTTAAGAGTTGTTTGGCAGTTAGAGAAAACATTGACGTTTGCAGGTTTGTTTCCTTATATTTATTAGTCAGATTTTTAGTTACATATGTCATTTTCTAGATTTCATAAAGCTCCTGATGAGAAGTGGTTACTTGCCAAAGTCATTACCATTTTTGGTATATTTGGATGTTGTCGGTGCGATGAGCTTCTATCCCTCACTGTAAATGACGTGGAGGATTTGGAGAAATATATTGTTGTCACCTTACGAAAGACCAAAAATTTAACGACAAGGAGGTTTACAATAACGGACGATGGGTGTAGGCTTTAAACCTTGTGCTCTTTATCGGAAATATGCGGCCCTACGACCTCCAAGAAGTAAAGATCTGCGGTTGTTCTTGACGTACCGCAGGTCAACATACTGTAGGCTCAATACCCAAGAAAATTGCTAAATATTTGGAATTAGAAGAACTGGCACTTTATACAGGGCATTTATTTCAACGAACTGGAGCAACGATGGTGGTTGATGCAGGTGGTGATACTTTGGCTCTGAAGCGTGCAGGGGGATGGAAATCAACACAAATTGCAGAAAGCTACGTAGATGATTCGATTAATAATAAGATTAAAATGGCAAAAATAATGTTTCCACTTGAAGAATCCACGTCACCACTTCTACAGAAAATATATGCGCAAATACAAGTGACATAACATCTCCTGGAAACTTCAATATTACTGGAAATCGCCACTGCACCATGATATTTAATGTATACGATAGTAATAAAACCCAATTTTCAAATATTAATAACAAATAAATCACGTTAGCAAGTTTGTCTGTCATTTCAAATTACCTATAATAAGGTAAAATATGAGGACGCGTGTAAAATTTTACAGGCTAGCCAGTTATATTTTACAAGTTAGTAGCTAGTTAATAGGCATTTTCAAGGTAACTATAGTGAGTTGATAAGCTCTTGTTTACAAGTGAGGAACAAATAAAATCATAACTAAAACGCTACCTGACTATATTACCTGACATTTCCGTAATGACGACTTCAAGACGGGCATCAAGTTCAGTACCGTATTCACTGGGAGTATTTTGTCTAGTGCACTGAATATCATTTAGTTATTTCATTTTTAATTAGTATATGTTATTCTTGTAATTATGTGACGTGTGTTGACTTTGAGGTTAAAATTATTTATTGTAATTTTTGTATTATCCATAGGTTCCCAGCTAGCACAGTACGAATAATACGCGTGGATTTGACGGTTATTGGCGACGTAATTTGGTCGAAGTAGATTGCCAACCAAATCGCCACGAGTATTTGACGTATACCTTATCCGAAAATATAGATGAGTTTATTTCGACAAAAAACATTATGTAGATTACAAGTGATTTGGTAAACGAAAATAAATTGTGTATTGTGTACGTTACTCGTTATAATTTTAAAATGTTGCAGAGTGTAATAAGTATCTATGTTATATTAGAAACAACTTAGTACCATATTTCTTAATATTGTTAGAATTTAATTTTGATAATGTTGTTTGAGTGTATGTGGTTATATGTAATGTTTATAATTTAGTGGTATTTTTATGTCTTTCTGTGTATAAATATTCAGACTAGAAGGGCAACTGTGAGACTTAACAGTTTCTAGAGAAAATACAAGACAATAATGACAAACTGACAACACCGTTGTAAGAAACCGACAATTGTTTATTATAAATTTGCCGCCGAGATAAGAATTATCTCACAACTTAAATTTCAATGTCTTCAGAATCGTCGTGCGCAACCGCCCCACTTAGTATCACGTTCCCGTGCAGCTTTCGCCCACTCTTCAGTTAGTGATAACGTCCCCTTTATAAGTGGAAGCGTGAGGACGAGAAGACAGAATTCCTTCAATATTCGTCCACCGAGCTCTTTAGCAACCTTCCGCCGAATCCTGTCCGAATAACGGCACTAAATCTTGACTGTACTATATACTGTACTCATTCTTCTCACTTCCATCACTGCGATACTATTCTCAATCAGGTGATCGAATTCCGTCTCGTTCAGACATAGGTCTCAGTTATTTTCATTAACCGCATTTTCAAAGCCCACCTCCACTGCTGATTAGCATTCGGCACGGGTCGTAGCAAAGCCGTATTAATAATACCTTAACACATACCTATAAAACTATCGTAATTAATCCGTTCTCTTATACTTATCACCGAACCCCTACAGTGCGGCTGATTCACTCGGTATCGCTGGCAAAGGGTGTGTCCAGATTACTCCGCTTACTTTAATTACAGCCGCAGTCAGACCACCTCCGAAGCAGAGAGTATAACTTCTCATGCATAGACCGCTCGCATACAAGGCTCCATCGTACTCGGGGGACTATAGTTTATCCGGTGTGTCCTACGACAGACTTATAAAGCCGTAATCTTAAACTCCGTTTCATATTCCTTAGGGAGCAAGACCGGTCAGAAGTTGCTCTAACCTACAAGATTAATTGTGGTCTTAAATAACCGCTGCTAACGCATAATCTGACTGACCTGTTTCAGAGATCCAATAGCGCCGTCTGCTGGAAACAACCTTCCGGACCACCAGCACCGAAACACCATCCGATTCAACCATAAAAGGGGACCGAGAAAAACCATGTGTAAATACCGGAACCGCCGAACTTACGAAAGAAACGTCAAACCGGGAACAAGGTGACGGCAGTGTCTCCACATTCCACCGGGAACTTTCGAGTGTATGAATTAAGCAGTTTTTACATTGTATATTATGACCGCGTGTAAGTACTTATTGTAAAATTGTTCTACAGAACTTGTAAATACGACAACATATGTATATTATTTCGAACTCTGGACATTATTCTTCGACTGAAGCTACACCCGCGAATTATTAAAAAATTTTTGTAAGCCCCTTTTATTCTCAAACTACAATTTTTAATTCTAACTTTGGGCACCAAAGGTGGACGTTTACACCGTTGAACACTGATATCACATAAACACAGAAAAATAAACGTAAAGCTAAAGTTTGGTGGCCTCCCTCTAACACAAACAGAATACAGAAGGTCTTTAAAAAAGTAGCGACAACTATTTTCTAATTTTTTTTACGGAAAAACCTTGAAGAGAAATGTTATGCTAATATCAGAGCTCATAATGCATAATTTTTTTAGTTGTTTTTAATGATCTTCTTCTTTCGAACTTCGTCATATTCTCTTCCTTGTTCTTGTTCTAGGATATTCTATTTAATATTAGAATTTGAATCCGAATACGTTTAATTCTTTTTTTTTTGAGGCAAATTAAACAGCTAAAACAAAACTTTGCTATCTTTTTTCATTTTTGGTGCAAGGACCAAAATTAAATTTTTCCAAATTTCGATAGGGTTCCATGTTTGATCTGTTGATAAAAATTTAGGAAAAACTGTAAAGACATTCTTGTGCAGTTTTTAGCGTAGAATCAAATGGAGTAGTCATTTTTTAATAGTCGAGATGCCACATAAACTTAGTTTTTTTTTTAATGGAAACCATAGTTGACTTTAACTCCATTAAAATCTTTATTTTGTAAGCTTTTCAATAATATATAGTTTATAGAGGTTCTTTTAGAAAATTACGGAATTTTTTAGTTTGCACTTTTGTAAGTAGGGTATGCAATAATTTAAAACAATGAAACACAGCACATCTGTCAAAATAAAGCAGATTTTTCTTTTCGCTGTTTAATTTGTCTCAAAAAGTTGGTCTAATGCTACGTGAACAGTTTTGCTCTAACAGTAATAGTTACCGAAATACCCTGTAATTCCATCGAAATCGGTCCACCTTGTACATGTAACGAAACATGATTTTTATATACATATTTATTTAAATCAATTTTGACGCTTTTAAAAACACTCTTCACAAACTTGTTTAACACAAATAACTCCAAGTAAAAGTAATCTAAATGTAAATTAAAAAATAATAACAATGAAAAAAATTAACGACAGTTTTACCTTTACTAGATGTTATATAATATTACTTTGCGGTCAACAGTTAATTGTGTTTAAAATTTTGCATAATTTTCAATTTACAATTACACGGTAGGTATGAATGTGGTTAAATATGATAAATATTTCATTACGTGTATTTGCAAATAATTAAGTGAATTGTTGTGAAAAATACCCAAAGAGAGACTCAGATAAATATTGTAGTTTCTTGTGTTTCATTTCATCAATTTTAGATGTTTATCTAATTTAGCAAATGCGTAATAGTATATTAAAGTACACGTTACAGAAGGCATATTTTCCAACACGAATTCGAAATTAGACATGAGCCGCGAAGCGGCGAATGAAGGAACGAATGAGTGTTAGAATAGCCATCTGTAACAAGTGCTTTATACTATTTTTTCTATTTAGCGACAATTACTTTACTTAAAAGTAAAAATTTAATATTAATATTTAGGTTTTTTATCAAGTAGTTGGCAACTTTTCAAATAAAACAATTTTAGAGGGCTGTGGAAAATTTAATTTAATACTTCAAATTTCTCCATTTTATATGTTTATTTGTGTATCACTGTAAAATCATGAATAATATATATTTACAATATAAGTGCATAATCAAGTGTTTTACTGGGTGAGGGCACTATATTAATATATGCTCGAACGCAGTAAAACAGATTATGCACAAATATTGTACAATCTTTTTCACATTGAAGAAAAAATGTAATTAACAGAATATGAGATTGCATGAATCACATAAAAATTTACATTTGTCTATGATCTAGAAGGTTTTGTTAAAACATGCCGGTTCTAGTAGGCGTCAATAGGACAATACGACGATGTATTGATATCTAGTTAGCCTAGACCAGTTCCTTGCATAAACAAAATATCGCGTTACCATAGCAACGAACAATAACTTATTAGAAGTGTCAGTGTAAAGTTTGACGTCAAAAAAGTAAACCAGAGTCACGCAATAAATTAAATGAAAAAGATGTCCACCGAAATTGTGAAAATCGAAAAATTGGAGTATTGAGCCATCATCAAGTACCTGTATTTAAAAGGGTTAAAAGGTAAGCAGATTTACGAAGATATGCTTAATACCCTTGGTGATCAATGTCCTTCGTATGCGACCGTCAAAATTGGAATGCAAGCTTCAAAAGAGGTAAATTTTCCATTGAAGGCCAGTTTCTGTGTCAGTCCCCGAAAATATCGATGCAGTTCATGACATGATTTTATCAGACCGTCGAATTGGGCTAAAACGGATATCTGAAGCACTGAATATTTCATACGAACGCGTTCATCATATGGTTCACGTCAATTTGGACATGAGAAAATTGCTGCAAAATGGATCCCCAAATGTTTGAATGTTGACCAAAAGCGTGCAAGGGTAGAAGCATCGCGTTCGATCTGTGCTCGATTTGAAAACGATGTAGACTTCTTAAACCGAATTGTTACTATGGATGAGACTTGGGTACATTTCTACGATCCAGAAACAAAGCAACAATCGATGGAATGGCGACACTCTGGTTCTCCAAGACCTAAGAAGTTTCGTGTCCAAAAATCTGCTGGAAAAGTTCTTGCTTCAGTTGTTTGGGATTGCCATGGAGTAATCATGATTGATTTTTTGGATAAGGGTAGAACAATAACTGGAGATTACTATTCGACATTACTGACCACTCTACGGGAAAATATTAAAGAGAAAAGACGCGGAAAACTATCCAAAGGTGTTTTGTTTTTGCAGGACAACGCCCCTGCACACAAATCTCATGTTGCCATGCAAAAAATTCGTGATTTAGGGTTTGAATTACTAGAACACCCCTCTTATTCACCCGATTTGGCTCCGTCCGACTATCACCTCTTTCCTCAACTGAAAAAAAGTTTAAAAGGTCGTACATTTTCTTCCAACAAGGAGGTAATAGAAGCTGTGGAGGTCTGGTTTGCAGAGCAAGAAGAAAGATTTTTTTTGAAAGGTCTAGAGACGTTGCAGGTTCGCTGTAATAAATGTATCCAATTAAGAGGAGAATATTTTGAGTAATAAAATATTTTGACATTGAAATTTTGTTTGGTTCTATAGTAGGCTAAGAATTTTCAATATATCCTCGTAAGTAAAACATCAATTTTATTTTAAGACGCATATAATTTTTCAATTTTCATTTTGGAATTAGTTCGTCCAATAATGAGTAATAGTGATAGTGAAATTGATTTTACTCCCCCTGAACTTCATTCAGAAGCCTCTAGCGTTCGAGATAAACTACTTCCGTTAAAAAGTAGAAAAAGATATGAAGACACATACAATGTTTTTGTGAATTGGTGCTCTCAAAAAATGTTAAAAATTACACCGAAAATGTTTTGTTGGCTTATTTTAAGCAAATGCCATCAAAAAATCAGCGTACTGTACATATTCAAATTGAAATACTGTCTCAACATCAAAAATAATATTGATATTTCTAAGTTCGCAATGCTCCAAAATTATTTGAAACGTGAAACAGAGCAACACAAACCCAAAAAGTCTCGTGTGAGGCACATATTTCTACTTTCTCAGTAATGCACCCGATGAAAATTATTTAGATATAAAGGTAATATTTATAATGTACGTAACACATCTAAATATATATAAAAAACTTATATTATCAGGTGACAGTTATAATGGGAACCTCAAGGGCTTGTCGATCTATTGAACTCTGTGAACTCCTCCTTAGTAACGTTAACATACAGGATCATCTTATACATGTTAACGTTGCAAATACTAAAACAAATATAGACAGAAACTTTGTTGTAACTGATCTCTGATGGATAAACCTCATAAAGAAATATGTGATGCTGAGGCCTCAACATACAACTTGTAATCGTTTCTTTATGACATTCCGGGCTGGAAAATGTATCAATCATCCCATTGATCGTAATCAATTTGGAGCATTTCCGTGCAAAATAGCAGAATATCTCCGACTAGAATCTAGATGATGCTAAATTCTACACGGGGTATTGTTTCCGACGATCATCTGCTACTCTGCTTGCAAATAAAGGAGCTGATTTTCTAAGCGTAAAACGAAATGGTGGTTGGCGAAGTTCAGTTGTAGCTGAAGGATATGTCGAGGATAGCTTGCCTAATAAAATTGAGAGAGCTAACAAGTTAACTACCAGACAAAATTTACCAGAAGATTTGCCAGGATGTTCACAACAGATGCAATCAAATGTACATGTGGTTAAAGTAACAGAAGTAACCTGCACAAACACTGCTCCTTCCATACATATAACCGCCAGTGGAAATGCAAATGTGCACGTGACTTTTAATAATTGTTCGCACAATAATTAAGGATTAAGCTAAATTATGTATATTGTCGCAGATAGAATGTTATGAACGGATCCATTTTATTAAAATTGACATGGGTACTTAGTCATTGCATTGGGTGTTACACCTGGCGGAATAAACTATATAGGGATATTCAGTTGTAAAATCTCCGCTTTAAAATAAACTATGGTTTAATTTCTAAAATTGCAACGACAGTTATCGCGAAATTAACCCAAAGTTAACTTTAAGCCAAGTCTAATATAATTTTGAGTTATAGTGTTCTCCAAAATAAAAAAATCTAGTTACTTTTTTTTTGTAATCACAGTCGATCGATTTCATCCAACCAATGAATGAAGATTATTGCGTAAACTAATTTGCACTTGTGCATTGTGCAAGTATTACATCCCGCTTTTAGGAAAGTATGTAGTTACATTATGGATACGGATGCGTAAAATCGCTATTACGTATCCGAAATGTGAAAAGATATTTCCTTAACCCCTGCTGCAATTCGAGAAATTGTACAAAACAAGTCTAGATCCCAATATGAAGCACGTTACCTGAAATTTCAAAACTGGTGTGTCGAAAACAATATAAAAGCTATTTCGGAAAATAATTTACTTGCATACTTTTAATTGGAAAGTAAAAGTATAAATCGTCCACTATGTGGAGTACCTACTCTATGTTGCGGTCATGCTTATCTATACACAAAGATGTAGATATATCGAAATATAAGAAGTTGCAAGCCTTTTTAAAACGTTCGTCAGAAGGATATTCACCTAAAAAGTTCAAAATTTTAGAAGAAAATAACATTAATAAATTTATTAACAAAGCCGATAATAAAACATATTTGGCAATGAAAGCAAGTGTAAGTTTTTTTGTCATTTATTGTATATGATAATTAATTAATTTCAGATTGTTTTGATAATGGGTTACAGTGGAGCATGCAGGCGCGAAGGACTAACTAACATTGTCTGTGGATGACATTGAAATTAAAACCGATTGCATTGTTGTTTCGGTGCCTAAAACAAAAACCAACATTCAAGATAGTTCTTAATAACTAATTCAAATTGGATTAATTTAATTAAAAAACACACAAGCGTTTTTTTCCTAACTTAGTGTAATGGATGTTGTGTCAATAGTCTCATTGGGATTAATACTATGGGAAAAGTGTCGAGAAATATTGCGACCTTTCTAAGATTACCAAAACCAGCACTTTTCACAGGGCATTGTTTTAGAAGGTCAAGTACGTCTCATATAGCCAATCAAGGTGGTGACGATAAAACAACATGGAGTTTGGAAATCCTCTACTGTAGCGGAGGGCTATATTGACGTTTCCTTAAAAAAAACTGAAGTTGCACAAATGTTTGAACCTCAACAGGCTGATTTAAGTTCACCTGGTTGCTCTACTTCATCAAAATCACATCTTGATTACATTATAGGCACAGGTACAGATCACAGCAAGGATAATCAAAACACAGCGGAAACCAAAGTTTATCTGGTGTTAATGTAAATTCGAGTGGTTCCACTGTAACTATTAATGTATATAATAATTGTGTGTTTAATAAATAATGTTAAATGAACTATAAATGAACGAAACGCTAATAATTGAAAGGTTATTCTTATTACACTTCATGATGTACAAAAAGTACAAATGACAAATGGCGCTACCAACTCTAAGTAAATAAAATACACTGTCCGGTTAAAGCTCAACAAATCCATTTTATCGCTTTTTGGGTGCTAAAATAGCTTTGTTTTAGACGCGTAATAGAAAAAATGCAATTTTACCATCTAATCATTGAAAATAAGAGATTTCATTATAGAAAGGAAAAGACTATAGGGCTTATGAAATCTAACATTTTGCCAGGTGTGTCGTCTATTTTTTTCACATTATCATTATCAGTTATGTTGGAGACGTTATTGTCTGCTACTTCAGGAGCAGGATTTTCATTGTTATTAAGATAGCTTCAGGTCTTCCAGTAGCTCTAAAGCTGGGCTCATATTTTTCAACTGTGACGGATTTTTACCACAAATTTTCCGTTTGTGTTTTTTCGTAACAATTTGATTGCCTTTATTTTTGTAGGGTGTGGTGCAAATCACATTTAAACCATCTATGAAGTCTCTTACTACTTCTTTTGGATTTCTCATCAAGTCTGTGGAGTCTACTTCATGTCCTGAGAAAAAGAATGGTATGGGTTGTTTCCACTTTCTCCTTACACTCCTAGGCATGCATGATCATAACATTGCATGACCGGCATATTTAGTTTAAGAACCAGTACCGCAATCTCAAGCCTTTCAACTTTTGCCTCTTTCTTGTTGTACATTAACTACGGAACTAGTGATATCTCATCAATGATTAAACAACAGTAGCTAATACTGGATGCATTTCTTCAACACTAATTCTGAAACAGTTAAATATAGCGAAGTTAAGACCATATTTTAGAGGTGTTTTTCCTAATATGTTAGTTGATGTCTTTTTGAAAGCAATGCAAATGTTCTTTTCAATAATCGATAACATTTTGGAGAGTGTTTGATAATTGGTATTGCAAACAGTTTATCATTCATTGTGTACCGACGACCATTCGATATTTTTTTTTATTTAAAACCTATAAAATTGTATATGTATGGAAAGAGAAAAAAAAACAAGAATTAAAAAAATGTCAAAAAATTTATAGGTGACCATTTTAAAAGCCGATGTTGTGTTCGATTCTAGTTTAACTTGAAATTTAAAAAAAAAAGAATTTTCAAGTGTCATCCAATAGTAGACATCATCGTAATCAAATAGTTATTTAGCAAAACTGTGATTTAATGAGGAGGTTGGCAGTTTCTAAACCATGATGGAACCGATGCTTTGATCCAGCCGATGCATTAAATTTTACTGCCAAATTAAACATATATTTTTTTCACCAATTGCAGTTGTTGAAAATAATTTGTGCAATAACTCTTTCATCTGAATCTAATACCCGCCAATCACCCGAATAATAGAAGGATATTTTCAGGTTGTATATCATAGTAACCATTTTTGTGTCACATTAAAAATATACATTTAATGTCAATTGGCAAAAAAAAAATTAATCCACTGATCACACTACAAACTAAATAAATTGATTTCATTTTATAAACGAATGATAGATCTATTAAGGTATTGGTATGTATTAATTAATTATAAAATATATTTTTGTCAGTCAATATTTCTATTTATAAATAACAGTTAGGTGGGTGAATTGAGTAGCTTACCTACTGTTATTGCCGGTCCCAAGCCCGAATAAAGGAGGAGGGTTTGGCAATGGGTTAACAACTCATTCCTGTAAAAAAGTTTATGTTAAAAACCCAACCAGCCTCGGAATAGGGAGGGAAAAATTAAGACGACTATGGCAACGGAAAGGATAATGCAATTTGGGTGTTGGAACATACAAGGTATAAACTCAAAGTACGATGTAGTATTTAAAACAATTGAAGAACTAAATATAGATGTGGTAGTTTTAAGTGAAACAAAAAAGAAAGGAAGTGGAAATCAACGAAATGGGAACTAAATACATTTTTATAGCGGAATTGACAAAGATAAAAGAGCTAAGTCTAGTGTGTCTATTGTTATAAAAACTAAATTCGAGAAGCATATCCGAAATTGGGAAGCGGTCAACGAAAGGTTATTGTTCATTGAAATGGAACTCTGGGGCCGAAAACTGGTTATTATTGGTGTTTATGCACCAAATGACGACGCGCGCAGAAAAAGAATATTTTTTGAAACGTTAACGACTTTACTCGAAAGAGTAGGAAATAGAAAAGACGTGGTACTCATGAGTGATTTCAATGGACATGTTGGCAGAAAACATAACGATAAAATAGTTGGGGGTTTTGGAGAAAATACGCAAAATGATAACATTTTACGAATAATAGAACTATGTCAGCAGTTTGATCTAAAAGTACTAAATGGCTTCTTTCCACATAAAGATATTCATAAGTATACATGGACTCAACCTACAAGAGGACTAAAGTCAATAATCGACTACATTATAGTAAAACAAAACTCTGCTATTACTTGGTGTGATGTTAGGGTACAAAGAGTGCATCATGTGGGTCAGATCACTTTCTTCTAAAAAGGAAGGTCGTAATAAAGAAAACCATCAGAATGTGCAGGACTATCCAAAATATAACATTGAGAGCCTAAAGGTAGACTCTACAAAATTCTTGTATAAATTGAGGTTAGCCCAAAAACTCAGATATAAACCAGAATGGGGAGCTAAAAACTTATAAAACATTAAAGAAATGCATACATGAAGCAGCAAATGAAGCTTTAGGGCAAAAGGATGGTAATAAAACAACAAAATTGGACTCTTGGTGGAACTATGATATAAAGAGTTTAGTTATGGAGAAAAAACGAGCTTACCTTAAATGGTTGTCAACAGAAGATAGAGAAGATCGTCACATTTACAACAGATTAAAATATGAGGTCAAGAAAAATATACATAAAGCAAAAAATGTGAGCTTGGGAGAAAAGATGCGACGAAATAGATAGATCCATTGGAAATTCGAAATTTAGGCTGGCATGGAAAACTTTGGGTACACTAAAAACGAACAATAATGAAAGACTCGCAATAGACCGATTGGTGTTGAAAACTAGAAATCCTACTATGAACAACTTCTAACAGAGAATAGACTGCAATTTCAGACAGTCAATTATGAATCAGACACAGTTGATCAGCAAGTAACAGAGGTACTTCCAAAGGAAATTGCCGAAGCTTTGGTGTATATGAAAAACAATAAAGCCCCAGGTCCCGGAGGTATACCCATAGAGTTAGTCAAGGATAGTCAATTAGTTGCGTTAGAAATAATAGCAGATATGTTCAATATCTGGGATGAGATCCCAGGTGAGTGGAAATTAGCCTATATCAGTTCCATTCATAAAAAGGAAAATAAAAAGAATTGTAGCGACTATAGTGGCATAAGTGTGACGTCGTCGATGGGGAGACTGTACGGACGAATACTTAAAAATAAAATAGAGGAGCATATTGTTTTTTCAGAAAAACAAAGTGGATTTACACCAGGAAGATCTTGTATTGATAACGTTTTCTGTTTAAAGCAGTTAGCAGAAAAGAAATTAGCATGTGGCAGAGAGCTGCATTTGGTTTTTATAGATTTGCAAAAGGCCTATGATAATATTCCAATAAACAAATTATGGCAAGCAATGAAAGAGAAACATGTCCCAATGATCTACACAAACGCAGTAAAAGAATTTTACAAAGATAGCAAAAGTAGAGTTAAAGTCGGAAATAGTCTATCGGATTGATTTAATGTAAATAAAGGTTTAAGACAAGAATGTTGCATTTTCCCAACCTTGTTAAAAATTTATATAGAAAAAGCTTTAAACAACTGGGAAAAGAAATGTAGAAGTATGGGCATAGCGTTACACGATAGCACCATTTACAGTTTATTGTTTGCAGATGACCAAGTAATCATTGCCAAGGATGAAGACGACATCAACTGAAAAGGGTACAATAAAGCTTACAACCTCTTATAAATATTTAGGAGTTACGCTAAGTTCAGACGGAAAAGACGATTTAGACATACATAACAAAATCGCCAGAGGAAAAACGTTAATAAAGCAGCTACATCCGGTTTTGTGGAATGATAGTATTACAAAAAATACAATTAAAATAATATACAGTAACTTCCTAGAAAGTACAGTAACGTATGACGCCGAAGTATGTACACTGTCGAAAGCAGTAAAAGAGAAAATCCATGCCACAGAAATGATGTACTGGCGACGGTGCGCGAAGATCACAATAATGGACAAACAAAGAAATACTGCTGTAAAAGAAAAAATGCAAGTAAATACTTCGCTAAATTAGCTTATTGAGAAAAAGCAATTATTATGGTACGGTCACATGAGACGTATGATCGAAACAAGACTACCTAAGAAAGTGTGGGAACTGAGTGTTTTTCTATAATAACATGATAAGCAAAAGTAGATTTTATTGAATTTGGATTATTATTATATTTTTCTGGTTTTTCTATATATCGTAAGTGTTCTTTAATTCTTATTTTATAATTTCTTGATGTTTTGCCAATATAAAATTTATCTCAAGAACAAGTAAGTTGATAAACACCACTTTTGTCATTTAAATCTAAACAATTATAAAAAGACGAGACAATATTTTTAAGTAACTTATTTATCCCTTTAATGTTAATAATAATAATAAACACATTTTAGATATACTCGAAAATATTTATATTCACACCACAAATCCAAACTCATTAATCAATAATCAAATTAACCTTTTCGAACTTTGTTTAAACTACAAAAATTAAAACATTCTGCCAACTTTGGTTATCTTCCTTTTGCGCCATCTTTACTTACCATTAAAAACTAATTTTATGTCAATTTGACATTTTATCTTTTTCAAAAAAAAGTATTGATTTTTGAATGTAAGTATAAGTTTAATTTGTTATTATTGTTAGCGTTTAATTTTGTACGGATTTTGTCCGAAGATGACTTTAATTTTATTATAAAGTCGAAACCGGTAACACAATTTATAAATAGAAGTATTGGTTGACAAAAGTACATTTTATAATTAATTATATAAATTGAAACCATTACATCACAGCAGAAGTAGATAGTACTGAAGTTTTGTATTTGAAGAGAATATTTATTTTCTTATAGTAGACATTCCTTTGAAAGTAAAAAATTAATCTTCGCTTTAAAAAAATTTTAAAGAATAGGAATACTATGTATGATTTTAAATAGACTTTGACTTTTCATATTTGATTTACTGTAAAACATCCACCTTCATATCTATAATGTGAAACGACTTCTAAGAAATAAAGTAAAAAGAAATTACTCAACACTATTCTATGATTTTTAATGTTGCTATCAATTGTTACTAAGATATTACCTATTTATATAATAAATCATTCATCGCATACAGTAAAAGTTTTGCAGTTTAATAGTTGTTTTCTTTTTCGTATTTGCTCAACAACTTGGGTATTGTTTTTGTTTTAAGTGCTCACTTCACTAATGTAAATTACATTATAACTTACTGTGTGATTAATTCAGAGGTAAAGCAATAAGAGTCATCCTACACGGGGCGCACCTATTTGGTTAAATACTTAACAGCGAAATACCAAATTTCTTCTGTCGTAACTAACTATACGTTTTACAATGCCTTTTTTTGTTAAGTAGAAATCGATGCACTTAGATCCTACTGTCAAGTGTAAACTTTAATACCTTTTCTTCAATCAAGACAATGAAAATTATAATGGATCCTCTATGAGATTTTATAATTCAATAAAATTAACTAATGTCTAAATTATATTCAAAAGAATCGTTCTCCCATTATTACTAAGAATTATTATCATTGGGGATAATTGTAACAAGTGTTATGGTTATTGTCGGGGGCAATAACACTAAAGCACAGATTTGGCCGGTTATTTTTTCTCAAAATCTGAGCTATTCAATTGTGACAATGTTTTAATTTCGTCCATCTGTTGCATTTTTTTGAAGACATGTTGAAAACTGCGAATAGTAGATATGCAAGACCTTAAACATTTCTGTTTTAAACGTTGTCAAGTTGTTTTTCTTAACCCTTAATGAGTAAGATCGTAATTTTGTATTGTAGTCGTCTAAAAAATAGTGTTCCTGATTTGTACGAAAGTGCAAATATCTGTGCTCGTGTTAGAACCACTCGTGCTACGCTACCCTTCGCACTCTTTAGCTATCAACACTCACACGATATTTGCTACTTTCGACACTTGTTATGAGGAAAAAAGTGTCGTGTTGCAAGAATTTCTCTTTAAAAATATTTAAGAATGTGTCATTCAAACTGTGGGTCTAGTACTTAGTTAAACAATTTAATTCAACAAAAAAAAAAAATATTCGAGGACCGTACTCAGGACAACTGGGCCTCTAAAAGAACCAACACACTTGTAACTGATGGAGGCTACGTTTCGCACCCTAATGTGGGTGCTTATTCTAAGACAGTCCAGATTAAATGGGTGTTGTGATGAAAGTTGTAAGTTAGGAACACATTCTTTTGTTATAATTTGGTTCCTCCACCTTCACCAGCAACAAGTGTGTTGGTTCTTTTACATTCACCTTCCTTAAAGGGGTCCAGTTGTCCTGAGTACGGAAGGAAAATCAACATAAATTTAATTTAATATGACACATGTTTTGACAATATGATGGTGCTGGTCATAAAATTTAATGTAGAATTCAGATGTGGTGTCAAAATATGGTCATTCTATTTAAAAAAAAACAAAGATAGCATCAATTTCCGGTATATCCGGAAGTGCCGCAATTTAGAAAAAAAATTAGTTAGACTTGCAGTAGTTGATTATGGCCTTATACCAAATTTCATATTGATGGAATTTCAGGAAGTCCATAACTTTCTAACCAACGGGCTACGTGAATCACCTTGTATAAGTTTAATTCAAATTATATAGATATCCAGAGAGACCTCAGCCAGGTAAAAGAATGTTTCTCAAACTAAAAAAACAAACTCAATCAGTATGGTTCTTTTATGAAACCAACACCAATTTTTAGCCACATAAATGTCAAAATGTGGTTATAGTTACTATTACAAAAACAATCCATTGCAGCCTACTACAATATGACATTATTTTTTTGTGTCCATTGGGCATTGTGGCTATTATCTCTAAGTTTGATTAATTAATCTTCATTATGGGTATTACCGCACCTTATGATTAGGCAACCCAAACGTCCAGGTTGAATTCATCAATTCCTTTTTGAGATTGTGTGTAAACCGGCCTTATTGCTTGCGTAGAATTCGTTCTTCAGAGTGGTGAAGTGCTTTTATCTGTGCAAGATGGTGAAGTGTTTTCTTTTATTAAATATATCTTCAAATTATACAATTAATTGTAGATCGTTGAATTCTTTTGCTTTTTAAATGACCCTAAGATGTACTCGAATTGTATTTGATCTACGTAAGTGGTCTTCATCTCTGACACCTGTCCTAAACCCATCATTTTTCATTCTTCATACGTATCAACAGAAAGTTTATCTACAGCATTTGACGTTCTTATACCTCAAATAAAACGAGTTAACAAGATAAGTGCTTTAGTTTTTAAGTAATTCATTTTCTTTTTTTATGCGTCTGTTCTTAAAACTTACATGATTGTAGTTTCGGGTAGTACAAAACCGATTATTTAATTCAATATAAACCTAATTTCGCGCTTTGGTGTTACATCTTGTAATTGCGGGGCCTCTCGAAGAAACGGGTTACACAAGGGTGCGCTTGAATTAAAAAAAAGTAGGGAAATCATTATTATTTTCTTGTGGCATTTGAGCTTATAATAGTATAATTAGTGTACTTGATCTTGTTACTTAACTTAATATTCGGCTTTGGCCATTTGTTCCCCTGCGCTTTACGGAATAGTCGCGATATTGCTGTTAGATAACGATATAACTAGTCAATTTATATGTGATACGAGATGTGCTGCTTATCTAATTTATTTGCTATTTATTGTTTTACATATTTTATTTTTACTTATTATAACTTCATGTGTTGTGTACTTCGGTCTGTGTGTTACACCATAAAAACTCAAAAAGCAACACGGCGTCGCAAAATGCCAAACTAACTCCACGGCGAGGGGTGGGTCTAGAAAAATATCTCTCACTTACCTTTATAGATGAGTAAAGCTCTTATCACGAATCAGATTCGGGATTTGATTACACCACGCTCGTGTTCTTTTACATTAAACGCATTCGTTTTACTTAAAACCAAACGTAAAAGATAAATGCGGTACCGCGCGCTTTTACTTCTGTAACAAAGTTTATACCGAAGTTTATCGAAAAACTGTTTAGAGATTCACAAAATTCAAAAAAACGTAATAAGACTGTAGTCTTTGTTTAATACAAAACAGTTAATTTATCATCAAACTTGAAATTCACAATCCTCGTCTCAGTTCGTTTCATTTCAAACAACAAAACACAACAAAACAAAAAAAAACGCAACGACGTCCTAACTTAATTTGTTCATTCTTAACTAAGCACTAAATACTGTAGTTCTCCAGAGTAAACAATCAATTTACTTGCAGTTGTTTTTCTTCTGAAGAATCTAACTATCCATTTATGGTATACACCAAAACGACCCAACGTTTTTGTTGTTATACTTTAATTCTTTAACAGGAACTGTTTATTATGCCGGGTTAATCGATAAATACATTCAACGGTATTGCATTCTTATAATTAGTTCACATGTATAAGAGAAACTGTAAGAGTCTGCAAGTGTTACTTTGACTTTAGTTAAACGAAACTCCTCTTTTTTTTCGCGAACCGGGTTGTTCCTAGGACAATATTATCAACATAACTTTAACACTCGCATACAAATCACTTTCAATAGTTTGTACGCGAAGAACTTATACGCCTACTGTTCAAATATTTAGCGATTGTTAATAATAACAATTATGATCCGCTACAGGTTTGTACTTGTTTTTTAATGATATATTCGAAACGACTATAAAATTATTCATATACGTTTTTCGACAGAAACAAACTGTAACAAAATTGTTGAATTGTGACGTTATTTGTCAAAATAAATACATGCAATAGACAACGGTGTATTTCTAATGGTTTTGAATTTGTATCCTACTTATGGAACATTTGTAATGTCGCAATTCTATTGGTTCTAAATCTATATCGTAATAAAAATTTGCATCGTAATAAATTTCATTAAACTCTAATCCGTAAATTACAATACAGGAGTAGAAAAAAATATTTATGTCACGTTTCATTATCTTTGTCTAACTTGCTAAGCGTTAGAGTGTTGCATAATGTAAATAAATACAATATGAATTTTAATAATACTTATTAATCCAATAAATATACACAAAATGTTCTCAAAATCTAGAAAAAATTAAGGAATTAATGAAATTTGGAATTTAAATTTGCGCATATTTTCTGAAATTCAGATTTATTTTTTAGCCTTTTTTGCAATGACGTATACAGTGCGAACATTTAGTCTGGAATAATTGATTCGTATAAGTTTTCGATCGTTTACGACAAAAACCCTTGGAAAGGTCAATTTTGTTTTTTTAAAGAGCATTTGTTCTGAAATTTAAATTTATTTTTTACTCCCTCTACTTTTTTCCAATGACGTCATCATTAATTTTTTTAATGGAACTACCTAAATTTTTTGTAGTTTTGGGTAGATTTAAGCATTCTGAGTTCAATCATGTGTCATTTTTGACATTGGCATTGACCGTTTCAAGATATTTATTTTTAAGCAAACAAAAACTACCGATTTTTACTACCCAAAACTGCAAAAAAATAGGTAGTGCCATTTAAAAGAATTATCGATTAAGTCATTGCAATAAGTAGAATGGGTAAAAAATTAATTTGAATTTCAGAAAAAATGCTCTTTAAAAAACAAAATTGACCTGTCCGAGGGTTTTGTCGTAAACGATCTGAAACTTATACGAATCAATTATTCCAGACTAAACGTTCGCACTGTATATGTCATACACAGCGGTACGTCTGCTCTCGGCATTCTTACCTCACTGTTCACTGCCCTGTTATAAATACAAGTAACATTGTACACTTTCTCACTATATGTAACCGATTCGTGAAGTTTCAAGAGTTAATATTTAGCCTAAAAGAATATTTGCATTTTATTAAAACAAGACTCGTTTTTGCACCTGTGCATGAAAATAATACACCATTTAAATTTAATAACGAAGATTTGTAAAACAAAATAATCATTCAAAAATATAGACTTTGAAGTATGTTCCGTTGAATTTTTATAGAGATATGTCAAATATTATTGAATTCAACGAATTGTTTAAAAACTTCTAAATTCAAAGGTTTGCGGAATAAATAGTCGTTTTATTAATTATTAAAATAATTATGAGCAAAAATTTACAGAAATAACAAAAACGTACAAAGCCTAATTTCAAAGTTAAGTTTAGCTATGAAAAATACTTATAAAAATATTATTCACTAAAAATTTAGGATTTCTATTAAATACTGTTGATTTTATAATTATCAGTACTTCATTACTCTCTGATATTATTAATCGAAGAGTGAATTATTGAAATATGATAACTGTAAGGCGTTGCGCATTCGCAGTAGTCAAAAAATACTTTTTTGAAAATTGGCTGTATTTTTGTTACAAATTGAGATATTAAAAAACTTTTGTTTAAAACTTTTTTCATATTTTTTTATTTAAAGAAGTTCAATTTAAGCAATTAAAAATTGTAAAAATTTGCAATTTTTTTGAATCACAGGTCATATCACTTGAAGAAAGTATTTATTCTGATAGAATACGTTTTGAACTACCTAATTTCAAAATTTCTTAGATTCTTTAATTTTGTTAGACCCAAATGTGTACATTGATTGGGCTATATCCTTAAGTCTGTACCAAAATAAACTTATCATTTATAAAATGGCTATTTGAACATACAGTAAAACCTCTATTCTCGGCCACCTCTTAAAAGCGGCCATCTGTAAAACCGGCCAGGTTTTCCCAGTCATAAACCAATTATACGGAAATATCCATATTAATGACCCTCCTAATAGCGACCACCTCTCGATAACGGCCACGGCCACTTATTTGTAAACTTTTTTGAAAAAATACATGTAATTCTACTTCCCATTTCCAGCCATTCTTAAGTAAGGTCATTAGTAGACAACAGCTTAGCGTTCAAGTTGTGCATAATATATAATTATTTCATTGTGTGAGGCTTAAGTAATTACCGGTATTTAAGAACGGATTTAAAGAATTTGTTAGATTTACAATTTACAATTACAGAAAAAAGTGCAATAAAAAGGCTCATTCAGCTCACCCCAAAAATCGTATTTTGCGTACATAGTTTGAGTTAGTATGTTCAACAGTGCTGTTACATATAGACGTACAGAAAAATTACAACGTCGCAAAAAAGAAAACGTTTGTCTCTTAAAGAGAAAATTGATATAATTGTGAAAAGTGAAAAGTTCAATACCACTGCTAAAAAGTTGGCTGAAAAATTTAGTGTTGAAAAAACACAAGTTAACGATATTTTAAAGACAAATGTGATTATAAAAAGCTATTTGAAGAAGGTTCCAATACAGAGCAGAAGAGAAAATTTCCTAGAACTGAAGGTTTAGAAATTGACCGAGTAGTTTACAATTGGTTTTGTAAAGCTAGGAATAAAAATATCCCTATATCTGGACCTTTAATAAAAGAAAAAGCATTGGAAGTTGCGGAAAATTAAAAAATGACGGATTTTAAAGCTTCAACTGGGTGGCTTGAGAAATTTTGTCAAAGACATAACATAACCTTTAAAACAATTTGCGGGGAGTCAGCTGATATTAACCTGGACACTGTTGAAGCTTGGAAAGTAAAGCTGTCAATAATATTGAACGAGTATTCACCTAAAAATGTGTACAATGCTGATGAGACCGGACTTTTTTACCTTGCGATGCCAAACAAAACGTTCTCTTTAAAAAATGATAAATGTAGTGGTAAAAAAGCTACAAAACAAAGATTGACAATTCTATTTTGTACAAATATGGAAGGTGATAAGAAAAATTCGTTAATCATTGGAAAAAGTAAACACCCAAGATGCTTTAAAGGCTCTCATATCAACAAATTGCCCTTAGAATGGGTATCTAATAAAAAAGCTTGGATGACGGTAGAGATTATGGCCTCCTTCCTTAAAAAATTTGATGAAAAAATTAAAAAAGATAATAGAAAAGTCTTATTATTTCTGGATAATGCCACGTCTCATCCCAAAGTGACTCTTAAAAATGTGAACATTGTTTTTCTACCGCTAAATATTGCCAGTCACTGGATCTAGGAATTATCCAAAACTTTAAGATGGCCTACAGGAAGTTTTTAATCAAAAGGCTGCTAACATTCACAAATACCGAACGTTCTTTTGAAGATGCGGAAAAAAGTTTGGATATCAGTAGCCTGGAGAAACGTTTCGTCAATTACAATTGCTAAATGTTTTGCGAAAGCAGGATTCTCGGAAAAGGTCCTGCAAGAAGATTTCGATGAAGAAGACGAAATTCCACTAGCTCAGCTTTTTCCTGTATTGCTAGAAGGTAATCAACTTGTAAGCCTTGAAAATTATGCATCTATTGATTGTGATATTTTGACCGAAAGCTCCAATTTAAGTATTCAGTGAATTAGACTATAGTGAAGGCTGTGATTCGAACAATGAAAGTGGTGCAGAAAAATCAAACGTCAAACACTAAAAATATGGGTGAAGTGTGGAAAAACTAAGAGATGTGCAAAGTTTTCTATTTTCTAATGTGAATCTTCTGTTTTGCAAACTAAACTTAAAAATGTAAAACAAAATTCAATACAAAAATATTTCACAAAAATGTAATTTAATGGTATGTATATGTATGTAATTAATTATTGTAATAGGTAAAACTTCCAATTAAAAAATAGGTACATATTATGTAAATGTATGTATAATGTATTCAATATGTATAACTCTTCCATTATTATATCGTCTAATTATTTAATATTGCATCAGCACATTTATAGTTATTTTTTAATTTCCATACTTAAAAAAATTTAATAAACAACTCATAGAAATAAATTTTTTTCCTCCCAATAACGGCCACCTCCATATACCGGTCAGTTTTGCAGCAAATTTTAGTGACTGCTATTTAGAGGTTTTACTGTATTGACAACCATTAGTATTAGTTATGTGTTTTTTAATTACCTGGTAAGTCACACTTTAATTTATTTTATCAATTTGTGCAATTATTGTTTGTATTGAATTTTTAGACTTGTTAATGATGCGCAAGCATGAAACAGGAGCTCGTCGGTTTATACAATAAAGAAATTTTACTTCGTTAAGGATAGGTGTACTCATTTATAGCAAATAATAAAACAATTCTTAAATACTAAAAATTTCAGCTTAATAAAATATATAATTGGCGTTTGTTTAATAAAATGTCATTATAAAACAGTTTACTTTCACAGAAAATATAAATACCAATGATACTATTATAATTATTTTAGGAAAGAAAGCTTAATATGATTCATTTTGAACGAGGACACAACAATAAACCTATCCTTGATCAAGAATATGTAAAAATTAAAGTGCAGGATGCCTGCAGGGGTTCACATATTATTGTGATAGATTTATAATTCTCAATAGTTGCAATATTAATAAAGGTATATTTTTTAATTTACAAAATATAGTTAGACTTACTCGTGAAGCTTTAACATAAAAAAAATAAAGAATTATACACAATAAACTGTTTTGTGCAGATTTCACCGAAAATGTTAGAAAAAGCACCCTGACCTGCTATAAACACATAAGAGATAATTTGGTAAAGTTGTAAAGTAAGTTCCCACGTTCTTAACGGCGCCATTCTAGCTTGTGTCAACATGGTCAAGCTGCTGCCGAATGCGACACTTACACATACCGATCTCGTTCCTTGATAAAATCGCCTATTAAATTAGAAATGTCTTTATCTCCTAAACTAGGAGGAAATATCCTTGAATTTATAATTAATCTATGAGGAATTAGTGAATTTGGATATATTTACGTTTCATATTGCTAGGTAGATTTTGGAAAGATAAGAATTGAAACCAGTTGGTGTTTATATGTTAACTTGTAATATACATATATTTATGTTACAAATGCTTTATGTTCATTCTTCTGTCAGTTGCAAATTACTAGAATATTAAATATAAATCTTATTCACACTTAATGGAAATATGTTTGATTTGCTTATTTAAAATATGTTTAGTATCAAAATATTAAAATGAACAGTTAACCAGAATAACATGCATTTTAAGTGGTAGGTAAAGCAACTGTGGTAAATTATTAATTTAAATCAATATTTACTTTATTGTTGAAATATAAGTTAATGTAACTTCTATACTTATAGAAGATTATCTAGTATTTTTAAAGAATATTAAATAAATATGATTTCAATTTAACAGCACTAAAGTTTTTCAAGTGCTAAACGCTATCTTTTACGTTATGCACGGTTACTTACAAATTGGAAGGCACGTTGTTTATTGTACGACCAATAAAAATGTTAACAATTTCATTCTCTAAGATTGTTTCATCAAACTAAATTATACATTTACAATTCTAAAACAAAAAAATAACTCATTTTATGCTTGGCACTAATGTATTATTGTTAAGAATACATGCACATAAGAAAATCATGCAATTTTTACTGTATAATATGTAAAATTATTATAGTTATTTTAAGAAATACTTCTGTTCGTTTATTTTTTTTTATATTATCTCCATAAATATACAATGATTTATTCCAGGCGTTATATTAGGAAAGTTAACCGGCTGCAGCTGAGAAATTGGAAAGGTTTGAAATTTTTTTTATAGAAAGGACTAAAAGAAATTGTATTCAGGTTCATAGTGTGGCCGCTAGAGGAGGTACTTGTGAGGTCAAAACTACAATGATTTACCAAGTAAATATCAACAAAATAAAAAAACAAATCGATATGTAGTGCATTTCAGGGGAAAACATCCCCATATTTTCCTTATTTCAAAAATACAGATTTGAATGTCTACCTAGTCATACAGAATGATGGGTGATACTCAAATCTGATAGAACTTAAGCTCATCCTACCACAAATTGATAAGTAGGGCCGATTTGCTTCGTGTTAAAAATAACGAAAAAAATTATTATAAACAAAAATTCTAGAATATTTTCTTATAGCCGTTTTTCGGTAGTTTGGTCTATTCCGAGTAGTAATATGTTAAGTAATCTATCTTAATGTTACCGATAATTTTGTGTGCCTCGGGGAGTTATTGTTGTATCAGGGACGAGGGGAACATTTACTCAAAATTATCTGGTATACATTACGATTACAAAACTTATAGTCCGGGAGCTACGGGCATTTTTGGCTCGGGAAAGTATACACCATAATTTTTTTACCATAGGTAGTTTTCATAATGCTAATAAAGGAACTGACCGTCAGACCATGAAATGGAGTAACACAAATAAATTAATTAATAAATGATTTTTACAGTATAATTGTTAATATCGTAAGCTTATATATAAAAGCCGAGATGTAGAAAACGAAATGTCGGATTGAGTTGAAAAACATACCAAATGATAGGCAAATCGATTTAGAAGGTTAAAAATATGGTTTCGCCACTTAAAATACACTCTAATTAGCTAATTAATTAATTTAAAAAACATTGGTAATTAAAAACCATTCAAATTAACAAATTTTGCCCAAAAATTTTTTTGGGGTTTATTCTAGTTAATAAATGAAAACGAATAAAGTATACATTTTATGATGAAAGGTAAATATTTCCTCCTATAAATGATCAACTAATTGGATTGTTCTTCCTTGAGGAGGGCACCAAAAACCATTAAGGCGTTTTTTCAGGCAACGTTTCGTGCAGCCGAATGTGCACTTCTTCAGGCCTCTGTTTATTAAAAGAAAGGAATACATTTAACGGTAAGTTATATACATAAACATCATATCCTTAATATATTAATCTAAATTATAGGTGATTGACTCGACTACTTACTTAAAACAAATAAATGGTCCGCCACTTGAATAAGTGTAAAAAACACATAGATATTAAACAAACACAAAATAAATTAATAATTAAATGTAAATAAATATCTCTAATAAAACACACACTCTATACGTAGAAACGAACAAACATGAATGACTAGATAACAATATGATAATGGGAATTCCTTCTTCTATTTTATTTTAGTGATTAAATTTCTATAAATATTGCTTAAATTTTGTGTGTCCGTGTTATAATTAATGTTGTTATTGTGTTTGATGATGTATATCATTTCAGCTATTAGACGTTTTTATAATTCTTTTCTACATTTAAAATCGTAGGATTATCAAAATTAAAATTATGACCCATCTCAATATGGTGTACGGCTAACGCAGAGTCTGGTTTTTGTTTTTGCAATCGTACTTATGATTTTTAATCCTATTACGTGTTTTTGTTTGGTTTGGCCAACATAGCATTTATTACAGTCAAGACAGTCTATTTTATACACTACATTGTGTTTGTCAAGAATGTTTGTCTTGTCTTTTAATTGTGTGTAGATAATGTTGTAAATAGTATTGTTATTGTATGTAGCTATGTGGACGTTAGTAGTTTTTAGTAATGGGATAAGGTGTTTAGTCAAGTTAGGTATATTAATAATTTTAGTATAGGTATATTGAGAATTAGGGGATTAATTGGTGATGGTGTGTTAGTGTTATAATTATAGTATAAGATTCTGTTAATAATGTTAGTAGGATAATTGTTATTTTTCAATATATTTTTAGAGAGGTTAGATTTTAGTGAGATATTTAGGACTACTTAGTTTTGTTGTTTTGTTTTTCATAGATTTAACTATATTTATTTTTTGGTGCTGTTGGTGATTTGATAAATAAAAAAAAAATATATATATACATGCAAAAATTTGGAACAGCAATGGGCAATCCTGCTTCCCCTATTTTAGCAAACTTAATAATGCACGATTTGCTTTTATATGTTCGTTACAATTTATTGTTTGAACCTATTTTTATGATAAGTTATGTTGATGATGTAATCACTTGCATCCCTGAAGATGAAATACATAATACTCTTAATATTTTTAACAAATACAATCTACATTTAAAATTTACGTACGAGATTGAAAAAATAATTCATTACCCTTTTTTAGATGTGAGGTTGATTAAAGATCAAGACACCAACAAATTATTAACTGACTGGTATTTTAAACCCATGGCATCCAATAGGACTATCAATTATTTATCAAATCACCAACAGCACCAAAAAATAAATATAGTTAAATCTATGAAAAACAAAATAACAAAACTAAGTAGTCCTAAATATCTCACTAAAAATCTAACCTCTCTAAAAAATATATTGAAAAATAACAATTATCCTACTAACATTATTAACAGAATCTTATACTATAATTATAACACTAACACACCATCACCAATTAATTCCCTAATTATCAATATACCTATACTAAAATTATTAATATACCTAACTTGACTAAACACCTTATCCCATTACTAAAAACTACTAACGTCCACATAGCTACATACAATAACAATACTATTTACAACATTATCTACACACAATTAAAAGACAAGACAAACATTCTTGACAAACACAATGTAGTGTATAAAATAGACTGTCTTGACTGTAATAAATGCTATGTTGGCCAAACCAAACAAAAAACACGTAATAGGATTAAAAATCATAAGTACGATTGCAAAAACAAAAAACCAGACTCTGCGTTAGCCGTACACCATATTGAGATGGGTCATAATTTTAATTTTGATAATCCTACGATTTTAAATGTAGAAAGAATTATAAAAACGTCTAATAGCTGAAATGATATACATCATCAAACACAATAACAACATTAATTATAACACGGACACACAAAATTTAAGCAATATTTATAGAAATTTAATCACTAAAATAAAATAGAAGAAGGAATTCCCATTATCATATTGTTATCTAGTCATTCATGTTTGTTCGTTTCTACGTATAGAGTGTGTGTTTTATTAGAGATATTTATTTACATTTAATTATTAATTTATTTTGTGTTTGTTTTAATATCTATGTGTTTTTACACTTATTCAAGTGGCGGACCATTTATTTGTTTTAAGTAAGTAGTCGAGTCAATCACCTATAATTTAGATTAATATATTAAGGATATGATGTTTATGTATATAACTTACCGTTAAATGTATTCCTTTCTTTTTAATAAACAGAGGCCTGAAGAAGTGCACATTCGGCTGCACGAAACGTTGCCTGAAAAAACGCCTTAATGGTTTTTTGGTGCCCCTCCTCAAGGAAGAACAATCCAATTAGTTATACATTTATACTAACAGTGATAGTGGTGAGAGGTTTCCGCTCAATATTTTTGAAAGAAAGGAAACACGTGATTTTAGCATTTACCGTATTTGTTTCACGATATCCAAAATAAAAAATAATTAAAAAATGTGTAACCGCATCCATATTCAAGAATTCGTGAAACGGAAGACATATTTAACTGATATCATATCATATTTCATGTTTTTAGTCACATTTATATTGATTTTTTGTGATTTTTAGTTAAATTATTAAATTTAGTATTAGAATAGTGTTAATGTGTTTGGTTATTAATAGTTATTTAACAAACGAGTGTATTAATAAGGGCGATTAACAATCGAGATATTTTAACGCGTGAGCGAAGCGAGCGCGTTAATGTTGAATTGTTAATCGTCGTTTATTTCAGAGTTAGTTTCACAACTTTTCCATTGACCGTACTTTGTAATTTTAATAAAATTATATTAATAATTTTAGAAAAGATATGCCATTGTGAACACACCTTTAGAAAGTACCGTTTTGTGAACTCACCACAATTTTTTAATTGTATAACATAACCTAACTTCATTGTTTCTACTTTTTTGTGAGCTTTGTATTTGATTATTCTTTGCCTTTTCGTTATTTGTATGGCTATTTGACAACAGTATTTTAATTAAGGTCACTAAGTTGATGGAGAATTGAGGTACTAATTTCCAATTGTTGCGTCAAAATACAATAGTTTTCATCACAGCGAAACAAAGTGTATAAATCTTTTTTGTGAGAACGGATTGGTGTTTATTCAAAATAGTGATGCACCTACAAAGACCGAACCAGAAATGGTTGACAATGTTTGATAAATGATACAAGAAGTACATCTCTACGTTGCCTGTAAACAAGTTGAACTTTTGATAATAACTTGTCACATCATATCAAACAAAGGCATTCATTCATATCGCTACTGTGTAATTCCAGCTTAAGATTCTTTAACGACGAAGCTTAATTTCACCTTAATGTTATTTCACACAACATGCTCATGTAGAGTTTATAAAAAAAACATTTTTTGAAAGTGGTTCCACTACACCTCCAAAAGATATTTTTAGGAGTCGGAATGTTTATCGGACCATTCCTTTTTTATAGTTTTTATTTTCTCTTACAGCCCTGCTGGAAGAATTTAACTTCTGAACAATGAGTAAACAATATTGAAAAACTGTGTGAGACAATAGTTTGTAAAATAGATGAGCTAAACGTCGTTAAATGTTATTAAGTGTTATCATCGGAATGTTGTATACAGTACAAAAATGTCTCAAAGTTTGTGTGAACCGATTGAAGATTTATTACAACTGTAAATTAATGTTGATTCGTTATTATTATAATTTGCTTTGCTACAAATTATGACAGATAAAATGGCAACTTTAGGTATACACATGTATGCTTAGTTGCCTATACTCAAACTGTTCATTAATAGAAAATCGTTCATTAATTGGGGTCATTAATGAACGATTTTGTTTACCATAATGTAAGTCATAAATGCACGGTCAACGGAAAAAATGGTTAATTTACCTCATTATTTGCAAATCAAAATATTCCGAAAACGGTACGCAATATCGAGTTTTACAAAGAGTATCTTTGTGATGTAAAATTGAATGATGATACATAAAATTTGAACTAGAAAATTTGACCTCAAAAGAATTATGTTTAGAACTACCCAGTACGAATCGTGTGAGTCAGATATAAAAATAGATTCATGGGATGTATGAAACATTTTCATGCAAAATTTCAATAAAATGTTGCTATAATAATAGTTAAACGTCCGCAAAAGACGCCGCGCACTCAATGGATTTGAACGCTGCGCTACATTCTAGAGGCCCGACTGACGAACTTTTAAACATTATCATGCAGTCTGACAATTATTTTCTTAAATTTACATCAATAAGTAATGTGATAATTTGTAGCGTATATACTGCTATAATTTTGCATAGATTTTTTGACAACTTCTTCTACCTCCTACACCATATGTAATAATCGAGGTCGCACCGTGTGACGCTCGGATTAACATTAAGCAATATATAAACTATTATCAAAACAATATCCTACTATGTATACTGCTACATATAAAAAGGTCCCGTACCTCCTGGTCTGATAGGTTTGGCGAGGCAAAATATCCATTCGATAACGCAAAAGTAGTTCGCGTTAAAGATGCAGTATTTTTTTGAAAACTGCATTAAAAGGAGACCCAATTTTGTTATTCAAGAATGAATTCATCCAACGATTTGAACCAAGACTATCTAGGTGGCCACTATCGTTATGACAGCAGCTTTTAAACAATAAAAATCAGTTGTGGCAACAACTATTTTTCGAAAACAACAACAAAACACGTTTAAGTATCAATACAATAAATTAGGTAAGTGTCAACGTTAATTGGCAAGTTTGTAATATTTCATAAATAATAGGGATCAGAATTTAAGATCTCAAAACCGCAGCGATAACTTTAGAACCCTTTTCTCCAACGTTCGCAAATTGTTAAATCGTGGTACCGAACAATATGAATTTCTCATAATTAAATGAATTAATAAAATTTGTGGTCAATTAACAGGTAGCGTCAAATTATCTTCTAATCCTTATACTCAGCATTAATTCGGCAATAGTTCTAGATAGGTGGTGACTAATGTAACACTAGCAACGTAATCAAAAAATCAGTTGTTTGAAAAACTAGTTACACAAGTAAAAGTCGTAATTTGTAAGGTCTTTAAAGTTCACTCTATTTAGTGTTTAGTTCGTCATGAATTCGGGAAGTGAAGAAGATGAACATTTACCAGAGGAAGTGTCTGCAGCCCAAAATGCATTGTCACGAATGTGTTACGAAAAAACCTGAAAACGTCTCTGAAGTAGTATTACTAGCATAATATTAAAAAAGTGAAACCCTCAATCTAATGGTCCTTAACTTCTTATACTCTATGTTGAAAAGTACTTTGAATGTCAAAGACAATGTAAACATCACACAATTGCACTCAGCTAATACCGTATTTAAAAAACAAATGAATTGGATACCGACCAAAAAAGTCCATGATTCTAACCAAAGAAAAAATTGAAAGCTTTATACAGAAAGAACCTGATAATCTATTTTTGCTAGAAAAAGTAATTCCGGTTAATATAAATCCATCGGTTAAACTAATTTTGGATTATTTTATCAGGTCATTTTAAATGATTGGTATTTGTAGTGCTCTGCGAAGAGATGAAACATCGCGATCGATGATATAGAAGACCAAGATTCTATTGTTATTATAAGAATTCCCGATTCCAAAACCAATATTCAAAGATGTTTCGTGACTTCAAGTCCAGATCATATGAAGATGTATCGCAAATACCGTGTTTTACGTCCGGCAATTACTACAAGTCCAACATTTTTTCTGAAGTATGTAAGAGAAAAATGTGTAAAACAAGCAGTTGGCATCAACAAAATAAGGAATATGCCAAAAGAAGTAGCAACTTATCTGAATATGCCCCATCCGGAAACTTATACAGGACACTGCTTTAGGCACTCTTCTGCAACTCTTTTAACCGACGCAGGTGCCGATATTACGACCATCAAAATACATGGGGGATTGCGATCTAATACGGTGATACAGTCATACATTGAAGATTCTATACAAAACAAAATTTCAATCTCTAATAAATTGTTACCATCTCCATCAGAGCAAACGGGTCCGCTTTCGGAAGTTCCTAATTGTATAACGTAAACTTGAAGAACTACAGCAGGAGCCTCATTAAACACCCAGAACTAGACTCTACGGTAACTAACAGCACTGCATCTGGCATAAATTTAGCCCACTGCAACATTAGTACTTTTTTGCACTTCCGAGACTAAATTAGATACTTTAGTCTGTATCTACAATGACTAAAGTGGGTCATTTATTCCGTTGGTATTAAATATGGACTGAACCATCTAGAGAGTTCATTGACAGACGTCAAACTTCAAATATTTTTTATTAATTTTCAACGAAACATTATTATGATTACAATTAATAAATAATTGATTTCCGAAACGATAGTACTGGATGTAAGGTTGAACGCGTTTCCGGATGAATCAGTGCCTGTTTGCCGTTCAGATTGGTACGAGGGTCCTGGGAGTGAGGTAGCCGGTGTTTTTGATCACCACCACCTACACAAATTTTATCGGAGATAAGATTCTTATTATTTAGGGAGTTTTCCACATACCCTTGTGTAACAGTTGCAGACTTCCATCTCCCATGTCTTTTGAAAACGTCAACAGTCGCCACTGAATCAGCTTATAGAGATGCAAAGGTTCACCGCCAACAATTGTATATGATAACGTATCTTGTAGGTTTAAGAATGTTGCAACTTTCTGGGGCAATTTTCCAAATGTATTCATTCCTACAAGTTGCCCTGTACATTGCTTGTTAACGTAACAAACAAAAAATCTTGAATGGTGGGTTTCGGATTTTCTCAATGACATATATTTCTTGCCGATTCTTGTATAACTAATTATAGTTTTATCTGAATCTTTTATAACGAAGTTCTTCTCTCTTCCATTTTTGGTAGCTCTAAAGTTAACAAGAGTTGCCCAAATTAGTCACATCATTAATTGTCAATTCGACTAATTATTCCTCCACAAGCCCCTGCCACACCAAATATGAGTGCTACCTACAAAAAAAATGATTTTTAAATGATTTTTGAACATACTCACTTTTGTCATTAAAATTGTGTCATCTGAAGCCTCCTTTAGAAACGGATCAATCTGTTCTATAGTTAGCATCTTTGACTTCTTCGCTTTGTAAGCAAAATTTTTCCTTTTCAAAAGCGTCGTCAATTTGTGGAATTTATTTATATCAACATTATGTTAACGTTAAACATAGTTTTTAGCATTGAACACTAGGCCCAAATGTAGCAAATTTGTTTACCTTTTCATTAAAAAATACCAGCAAAGCCTCTTCGTTGAGGTTTGTAATTTTCTTTTCACAGTGCCACTTTAAAAATATATCATACTATTTCTCGTAAACTTTACGAAATTAGAAAGGCAGTAAATCTTCTAAAGCCTCTTCAGCGGCTTTTTGTATATCAAATTCGTCGCACATATTTATTACCCTTTTGTAAAAATTTTTTCAAGTATGGCTACCGCTGTTTACTAATTTCCATGCTAACCGACTGGTTTTTGTTTTTTCGGATAGCAAGATTTTTAGATAATTTTATACAAATTTGTCACATTGACACGAACAAATTTGGAATTATTGTACATAAAAAATAAACACTTTGGAAGTGCAAAAAATAGCGTATATACCTCGGGACCAAAGTGTCTAAATCTCTTGAGTGGTTGTTGGCCTCGAGGCAAGAACAACCGATATATAATATACTATTAATTTACATGTAGTACAAAATAAATAATTATTATTGTTTACAGTTAATAGTAATCTTTTGTAGTAAAATTTTAAATTATTAAATAAAAAATTAAAATGTATGTATATATTATTTAATTATTTGAAAAATCACAGAATAGTGTCGAAAAAATAAAGTTTTTTGATATTTGTTTTACGTTCTAGACTTAACGTAAATCTACTTCTCAGCTAGGTAACAAAAAAGATTAATTTTATCTACTCAAAACTTAAGGAAAATGTCAACATTTCGTGACAGTTTTCGAAGAATAAATAAAAAGTAAAAATTTTGCAAATTCTATCAATTCGCTTGTTGGTGCCGCTAAAATGTCGAGATTTGGAACATCCAGATTACAGACCATATAAAAAGCCACCGTTAAAACTACTCCCGAAAATACGCAGAAGTCGAAAGCATCAATTTGGCGGCAGTTTCTGAAGAATAAGTGTAGTATTGTATTTAATCTGTTTGTCGATCAAATTTTTCACGAAGCAAGAAAATCTTGTGATGGAAAGTGAAGGTTTGTTCGAGCGTCTTCTCCATTGACGAGATCAAAATAATGGTTGCTCTCTGGGACGAGAAAACGATTACTCTGGGATTACAAAGAAAATTAAAAGTGAAGCAGTAACATGCTTAGTTCCCTATTTCAAAATTGAAACTGACAATGCGGTAGAAGAAACTGGACGTCTGGAATATAATCACATCTTTTGAATAACGCGCAAGGGGAAGTGCAACGACAGACTAGCAGTAAGTAAGAGAGGAGCGATATGTGTGTCCAGAAAGGTAATTTGGACACATTATTTTTTAACTCATGTAAAGAAGACCTAAAAAACTTACCACCGATAGGATGTTTTTAACGCCAAATTTATACTGGAACGTGGAAGGTGAAGGGTTCAGAAACTGTCCAGTTGGCAAAAGTGAACTAAGTAAATAGACCATAGATGCAGCAGAAATAGTGAGATTAAACATCAAAAACAAAACGATCTCAAATCACTCAAATCGTGCTAGCGGAGAGTGTCGCATGTAGCCAAGGTAGGGCAGCAAATACTAAAAATAACAGGACATTCTACCACAAACTCATTCGTCTTATCTACAGTTTGACAGTAGTCATCATGCACATATTGTTGATAAGAGATTAAGAAAACCCACATGAGAACAGAGAAGCGGCAAATAGCAAAATTTGGAACACTTATTCTACATTGTTAAATCATCAAACAGGAAGGAGGAATTATCTACAGTAACTCAAAATAGTTTCCATTACTTAGTATTTTCTCTTCATAAAGATTTTAATTTCTTTCAAATAAATCATATAATTATTTATTAAATTATTGAACTCTTAATTTTTGACATAAGGTAATTTGTCTGTAATTGGTTGCTATTCAAAAAATAGAAATTTACCAATGGCTCAAATTTTATGAGAGAAATTCTCAAAATTATGACAAGCCTATTTTTTAATTTTATATAGGAAGTATATTTTATGGAAAATTATAATTTGACTGAAATGTTAAATATTAGTTAGTTTTGAGTTTTGCATTAAGTTTTAGTTAGTAAGTTTAAATATCAGTCAGTTTTAGTTTATTGAGTTAATTTCTCTTTAGAGTTGGTAAGTACTGAATTAACAGTCACGTTTAGGTTTTTTGAGTTTTGTTCTAGTTAGATTTAGTGACCACGGAATTAAAATTCCATTAACTTCAAGTGAAAAAACCTGTGAAAAATGACCGGTTTTTTTGGTGATTATGTTCGTAGCCCAGAGAAATCGCTGAAGGGTTAAACTTAACCGCAACGTGTTCCCACTACTCATACTAAACCAGCAGTGTTGTTAAAATTGTTAAAAATAAATCAGACTGGACAACCAAGTCGAATACACCCGTATCTTGAGGATAATGACATATTGGCTGCGAGCAAATCCATGCATGAGCTTTCGAAATTGTTCGTCTCAACTAAATATAGACAACGATAAAATCAGAAGATGTTTTATTTATATAATGAAAGAAATTGGTGATAATAATAAAGATTAGACTATTGTTACTAGAACCAAGATAATTTTTTAAACGGGAGAATTTTCTGAAAAAGATTATGTTTAGTGATTACGCTACATATTCACCTCTAATGGGATAGTATGGTCTCAAAACTGTAGATACTGGACCACACATAATCCTCGTTGTCAGTAAATCATGAGCGTTAACTTAACTTCTACGATTTGGAATTTTGAGATATAATCTCCTTGTTACATTTCGACTAGACGTGTTGTTGTAGCTAGATGATGAAGCTATTAATAATTCAAGAATTGTTCATTAGTGGTTAATCCAAAAATTTTATTTGTGCCGGTTCCAGTTTAATTATGTCTAATAACTCCGAACAATTTAATTTTTCACTCCATTACCAAAATGTTCGAGGTGTCGAGAATTCAGGTAAGTATTCCTCCAAAAATTCAATTTAAAATAAAAATTGTCTTTTGGGACCCCTTCATTGTGGCAAGCACATCTTTTTGAGTTGTTTGTTTTCCTACCTCCACACTGAAGGGGTCCCAAAAGACTCAGCCCTATTCAAAAAAATTTTCGAGGTTTAAGAACCAAATCCACAGAAATTCATAATTCAATTTCTCAACTAACCTATTCAATTATAGCTCTTACAGAAACTTGGATAAACTCCTCAATCGGCAGTCAGGAAATCTTCCCCTCTTCGTATACTGTTTATTGTTCTGATAGAAAATTTTCCTTATTTTAATATACTAAGGGATGTGGAGTACTCATTGGCGTTAGCAATAAATATGAATCTCTAAATGTTCCTCTTGATATTGCTTGTCTACATAATTGATCAATAAACGTAGACAATGTTGCCGTACAAATAAAGTTAAAAAAGAATTACTACTTCTCGTCGATGTATATAGGGTGATTTATAACTATTGGGAAATAGGCTAAAGGCGAGTTATTTAGGCTAAAATATGACCATAGGACCCAATATTCCTTAATAAAATATTGCTGTGGAAAAATAAACAGAGCGTTAAATTAAATTTTTTTTTTCATTTTTGTTATTTTATGTACTATTCTACAATTTGTTGTAGGGGGCGCCGCGTGAGTAATTTCTGATGATGAAATCGACTGGTAACTTATTTTGAGAAAACTTTTTAGTGATTTTGATTAGAGAATATGACGTAAACATCATTTCTACACAATATTGGCACTCCTGTTTAATACGATAATTTCATCTGTTTACGATAAAAACGCAGTTGAACAATTCGTAGTGTCAGAAGAAGATTTCAAATATTACTTCATTTATTAAGGGTACGTTTTGGACTGTCAGATAATTATGCTTCTCTGTAGATTTTAATAAGAATTGATACATTTACAGTGAAATTATTAACAAAAAATAAAGAAAAAAAATTTTATCTTTTTTTACAGCAATATTTCATTAAGCCATATTGTGTCTTAAGGTCATATTTTGGTTATTTAGACCAAGTAAAAAAAATGTACATTTTAGCTGTAGGGAATGTTGATACAGGACAAAAGATAATCAAAAAACAAAGCCATTAATGTTATAATGTACAGTATGTTCTATATAAATAAGGGACTCAATGAAAATTGAAATTGTCGAAGTTTGACCTCATTTTTTGAGCACCCTGTATAATTTAAAACATTTGTAGTTTATCCACACATATGTTCTCTTAAAGTATAAAAAAAAATTAGAAGTTACCATATTTCAAATTTGGATTAGTTTTGTTTCAAGTTTATCATCATCAGGCTCAAAATGAGACTAAAATTTTAGATTACTAGTTCCTTGAACTTTTGAAACAACTTTTTTGATGGGTTTAAGTAACATTTTTACATGGTCGAAAGGCTTGTTTGAATGAATGTAAGGTCATATCTTCTGTACAGAACAATATTGTATATTCTGTCTAGAATAATCGTACATTGCACAGTGCATATTTTTCAACCCATATTATCCAGTTTTTTGACATAATAATGACAACAAATAAAATAAATAAATATATATTTTGAATGAAGGAGTAAACACTTCTAAATGCTACTAACACTTAATCAATTGTTCTAAACTTCTACAGCTGTCAAATGTTTCTCCAGTTCGAAGTGCAGATGTTGAAATTGATGTATACTCGTATTATTTATAAAATGAAACTGTATTTTACAATTTTGCTTACCACTTTTTTTACGATTATTTGTAAACAGCCATCCTTTACATTTACATCGTCGAGCTTGTCCTATATGGACGAGAAGAGCGTGTGTGATGTTTCAGGATTTAGTTTTGAAACCGTAGGGACAGTTTTATTCTTCACATTGTTCATCAATGCATTCAACTCTCTATTTACTGTTTCACCATCGTTTTCTTCTGCATAGTATACTTCAACTTCTGAGTTGCGATCATGGTCGTCTTCCGCAATCCGCTGAGATTTGTTTTATATATCGTCAGAGCTTACTAATTCTTCTAACATTCGTGATGGTTTTTCACCTTCATTACAATAATATGCAAAATAAACAATAAACAATTCTAATGTAAGTGCAGTGAACACGAAATGATATTTTCATGAGTATGAATTTGCAGCACAAGCAGTAGATAAGGCTGCAAATATTATGAGGGAGAAATAAACATTCTGTGCAAATTTTACACTATATCTTTTCTTGGTCAAACCTGTCAAAATACCCAAGATAAATTTCTCACGCGCAATGAGATTTGTTTATTTGATCCATCTGGGAATTCTTATTTTTTGAGGCCAACTTGATTTATTATATGTGGTATCATTCATACTGTCTTATAATGACACGGAACACTAACACTTTCGCGCATTTTGCCGGCCAAAAATTATCGTACGGAAAACTGATCGTGTGTGGGCACACTCTGATTAATTAGTAATGTTAATTAATTTTAGTAATGTTAGTAATGATTGTAATTGGTCGGTTTCTCTGTATTTCTATTGTGTATGATGACTTCAATAGCCACCATTCACAATGGAAATACAGAGAGAACGATGAAAATGGACTTCTACTAACTAACAGGTCACCTACACTTATTTTTTGTTTGATGCCAAAGATCCCGATTTGTGTTAGGTCACAGCGATAACGGTCATCCATTATCGGCAACACGCAAAGTATTAACAGACTTCCCGCATAGCCAACACCGTCCCGTAATATTTGAAATAGGAATAAGCGTACCCATTATCATCTCCACTACACGCCCCCGTTGCAATTTCAGGGAGGTGAACTGGAGCAACTTTAGTTCAACAAGTAGGCTTTCGGCCCAATAGAAGTTGTTGCGACCAGGTGCTTTCTTTAAGGGCACATATAGAGGCGGGATTCCATAACAAGGTGAAGACGGCAGTCGCGTTTACAAACCTTATTGCAGCATATGACACGATCTGGCGGCAGGGACTGATATGCGTTTAAAACCATGTCACACGACTGCAACTTTTATTAACGATATGTTGACTGATAGACCGTTTCAAGTCATCCTGGTGAATAGCATGAGTAAATTACGGAAACTCAACAACGGCCTCCCTCAGGGCTCTGTTCTCGCTCCACTACAATTTAATCTGTACATCTCCGACATGCCTGCGGCCGCTTCAAGGAAGTTTGGATCTGGCGACAACTGGGAGCTAGACACAATATCAGACATGGGAAAACAACAAATCTACACTAACAAATGACTTAGCTACAATGAGCGAATATTTTAGGAAATGGAGGCTCCAGCCCAGCGCTGCAAATACTGAGTTGTCTTGCTTTTACCTTAATAACAAAAAGGCCAACAGGGAACTCAGGGTCGACTTCGAGGGTGCCACATTAAAACACAATACTTTTCCAACATACTTAGGCATCATCTTAGACAGAACCGTTAAACAACACTCGGACCTCGCTGGCCTTGGCAGGGGTAGGCTACGATCACGCCCCCCACTGTTAGCAACCATATCCTTGCACAACTAAAATTTTGATGTGAAGAACAAATGAAGGGAGGAATGGGAGACTGAAGCAGCCGATGAATATTAATACGGGGCGCTCATACTTAGGCATCACCTTAGACAGAACCGTTAAACAACACCTAACTAAGCTCCCCATCCACTCGGATCTCGCTGGCCCTGGCAGGAGTAGGCTCCGATCACGACACTCCCCACTAGTAGCAACCAAATCCTTGCACAACTCCAATTTTGATGCGAAGAACAAAGGGAGGAATGGGAGACTGAAGCAGCCGATAAATACGGGGCGCTTAGACTACATGAATTTGATCTACTTCGCAAGCTAGGGGTCACTACGAATATAATTCGCACTAATAATCATCACAAGTGCGGGGACACACTATACAAATGGGGGAAAGTCCCCTTCACCAGCATGCGGAGCCGAAAAACAGACCATCCGCCAAATCTTCCAAGAGTTCCCCCTCAGATTCCATCAAGGACACTTTGAAGAAATCCTGGACATAACCGACAACGCAATTGACTATATGTCCAACATGGACACATGTTTGTAACGTCTGTTATTTTGTATATTTACTCTATTTTTTTGTGTTTTTGATTTTGTATTATCGTTATCTGTAACTGAATTATGCATGCCATGCGTTAAATAAATAGCTAATTGTTAGTAATGCTGATTTTGTGAAAGCAAGTCTGTTCACTTTGTACAAAATATGTTCCTCCATTTTCCATTTCTTGTTGAAAGTGGAAATGCCAATATAGGGTAGATTATACAATCATACTTTTAAATTAAAATTAAATCGGGAATTTCTTGCACCAGTTGGTACTACAGTGGTTGCAACAGGTATGATGCGTCTTCATTATTTGTTTCAAGTACTACAGTAAAACTGAAGAAATATTTCCATTTTAAAATATTTTTATTGCCATATCTTAATAAGTAAAACTGTCTTAGTTAATTTATTTTAATAAGGTATTGGTGAACATTTGAAGAACTCGTTAAAATGTATAGCATATAATTTAACGAAATCATAAAAATCAAAAGAGAAATACAATTGAAAGGTAATTACTTCAGTACTTACATGGTTGGCAAACACAGTAATGAATTTAAGTATTAAAAGTAGGCAACGTGGGTGTATGATATGTGCTTCGGCATGATATACGTTTACAACTTGTTTGTGTGTGTAAAGCCGCTTATGGCGCCATCAACTCTTTTTATTAATTAATTTTTTTGTTTTTAGATAGTATGTAGTATTTAAAAAACGCTTGTAATTAACTACATGCGAGTATTTGCAAAATATCTGAAAAAATCAATAAGTGTTATAGGGCCCGATGGCGTTGTTATAATTAAATTGGATGATTCAGATTAATGATATCCATTATTTTATCTTGTCCAAATGCCCACAATACTTGTTACACGTTTCCAGCTTTAATAAATTATTGTAATGTACAATTTAATAATATCTATATTGTTTCTTAATAGCTCACCCACATTTTTTTCGTGTTGAGCTTTTAACTGAAAAGTCGCTTCAAGTAACTGCTAATGTAGAATGCAAATAGTTCATGAGCATTACGATTCTCAACTTTCGCAAATTTTTCGAAATATCATGAATAAATTAATGTTCCATTATCAAATTTTACTATCGTGAATGTAATAAAAATCAAATTTTATTTTTTCTGATACATGTACCTCCGTCACAAACTCATTCGAAGAAGTGTCCATTGTTTCCAACTTCTGTTTTATAGTATTTCCGGTATTAAAATCAAGTTTCAAAATATTCAGAATATACACATAATTCTAATAATTTTACATAATATATTCTGCTCGTTGTTAATGAACGACAAGTAAAAGGCGACAAGAGTTTCCTCATTCCTGAAAAGTCCCAAAAGAACGGAACACCTGTCGAGTGATTCTCGGTATTTGTCTGGAATTGTATAATCTGCGAATTTACAACAGGCGATTTGAGATCGTCATTTTTAGCGAGCGCTTAGTTGACATTAATGATTGGAGGTATTTTATCAACTGCTTACATATTTGCTGACAATTTTTGGATTGTCTGTTAATTAATTTAAATCCATACAATAAAATTGAATTGCACATATACCATGAAAATTAGTAATTATAAACAATCAAACGGAAAATAAAAAGACTACTGTTATTGTTGAATGTTTGGTGAAAACAACGTTAATATTTTTCACCAAAGCTGTACTCAACTGAAGTATTGAAATTAATGCGTATACTACATTTTCTATTAAATAACAAATAAACCAGTAATTAGGTTTAGCAAGTAATGAATAGCATCATCTAACAAAACCAAGAAACTTATTAGTGTCGTCTAATTAGTACTTCTTATTTTAAATATGTATTCTTCAGTGTTAAAACGTGGAAAATAGAAATCAAAACTACCAAGTTCTGACTAAGTCGAAAGTGTGTCCTAATTAGAAAGTGAAAATATTTATTCAAGCTCATAATATGTATATTTGTCTTACCTACAGTTTTTTATATTTTTCCTTTATGTCTCTGCTTCGGATAGTACGATCGGTCTATCAAAGCAAAACGGTACCAACAAATTTCGATCGCCAGAAAGAAATGGTTCTCCAGGGCTTCACTCCAGCTAAGGTATGAAAATTTGTGGAAATCTGATTCTGTGAAAAAAATACAGAAAGTACGAGATGCAACAAATTTTAATAGAAGATATAGTGAATTATTAATAATTATAAATTAACAGTTTAAGGTCTTACTATTGTCAGATCCTAAAGAAAAGGAACATCTAGAAAAACTGATTCTCGATCAGGAATATATAAAATAAATTGTAAAGACTGTAACCAAGTATATATAGGGCAAACCAAGAGACTTATTAAAAATCGTTTTAAAGAGCACTTAGCTCATGTAAAATATCATCGCACAGATAGGTCCAGTGTTGCCATGCATATGATTGAAAATGGCCATAGAGTAGGCGACATTTAATTAATAAAAAGGGTAGATAATAAAAACGAACTTGATTCTTATGAAAGTTTAGAAATTTTAAAAACAGAAATTTGCTTATGAATTATGATGATAACGGTCCATTAGGATTTTCGGAATTATTCAAGCTTATATAAGAATCAATTAAGTGTAACGATACGTTACACGCAGATAGTATATACAAGCTTCCTATTGTTTTTAATTTTAGTATCGGTTCGCTGTTGATGATATGATGATAGGTCAGCTATTGAAACACAAAGTTTTTTGGTGTTTTTCTGTTTGTGTAATATTCTTTCCGTTTGTTACCATGTTTTCAGAATTTACATGGATTTTTGCGTAGGATTGTACAACAAAATCAGGCATTATTAGAAACAAGGAGTATATAAATATTAAAGAATGATTTCTAGTGTTGTTGTTTATAAAGGTACACGTATATTCGTACCCTAGTTTTGAATGTAAGGTTGTGCTTTTTGCAATAAAGAATCGAATTCATTTGGGGTCATTTAGAGAAATTATTTAAGACTATCAGTCTCCATTTCTTAATTCTCAGTACGATATATTTTGAAGCACCAAAAATTTTACGTCTACTGATCCATTTTCTTATCGACACCGATCGTTTCTGATTTATCTTTCAATTTTGTTTCTCTCCACATGCCGCGTTCTCATAAATGCTAAAATTGTAATAAGACACGCGACACCCTCCTTCTCTTCTTCTTCAGTACCATTTTTGAAGCTAACGGGAGGCAAATTCAACCGAACCCTTGAATAGTAAAAACTGCATGACGAAAACTTTACGAAAAAGCAACGCGCTCTTCGTACGTCAGTCCATCGCTTTTGGTTTCCTGAATTTATACAGCAGACGTGTGTGTTCAGTCTAAATGAATTTGAATACAACTTCAAACGCGTTCTTGTGAATAACCGCTACCCGTAACACTGAACGACGTCGTCCATGAACGATTGTCGTAAAATAACGACATTTTCTATTCCTTAATAAACGACTATCGTTTATATCGTTCAAAATTCGCGTACAACACCTATGGAGCTGTTTTTGGGAATAAAAAATATTATTTGCTACTGCTTTCGCAAGCGCGACACAATGTATATTTGAAATTTAACAAATGTATGATGAGTTACAGTAATGTTATGGCAGCTACAGGCTTCTTCCAAGAACTCCTCCCATACATCCCTGAGGAGTATTGTACTACAAAAATACAGCCAACTCTGACTCCTTTTTTGTAATAAATACAATAATTAGTCAAAATGTAATATTTGTAGAAATCTGTACAGTCTAAGATGCCGGAGGAGAACTTTTCAACATTGCGAAAAAGCTAAGCGCATTTTTAACGCAATATTTCAAATTCTTGCCAACCGAATACAACAAGTAGCCAGTGATAATTGCAGAATTACGAATGGCACCTACATACACAGCCGTGTAACGGTTGAGGCTTACAAATAAACGACGGCTCTAGATGAAACTAAAAAAAAGAATAAAAATAAAACAGCATCTTCCCGACGTTGTCGTAGAGGAGTCCTTAAGGAGTTCGAAGAAATTAAACCGCTGTCGTAACAAGGCGCCACCTGATGGGTAAGAGTGACAAATAAAACCGACAAACAGGAGATCAAAAGGTTTTACTTAATCCTAGATACACTAGATCGAACAAATTGACGCAATAATTAATCATAAAGGGAAGACAGACAATTTAAAATTTCTATAGTAATAGGAGAGTGATAAAGTAGAAAGACTGTCGGATGTTGTCACGTAATTTAGCAGTAGTCTCGCTTAATTAATAAGGAATCTATACTAATAACGCACCGGATTTACAGTTAAACTTCAGCAACACCAAATCGTAGTGTTAACGTTTCAATTGAGGATTATCTAATAGGAACACTCGGTGTACATATATCATTTACACACGACAATTTATCTGGTCGAACATGCAACGACACTGACGCTTAAACTAACTTATCTAACGGGGTAAGTACCTCCCGCAAACCCAAAAGGCCTGTTGACTTCGCGACAACCGTTTAAATTGAAGCGCACAAGCCCGTACTGGTTAAAAACTCTCGGTTGTTGAGTGTACCACCGAATAGGGTTTTACCACAGAATATAAGTATATTACCCAGAAGCGAAACTTGCAATATTTTCGTGAACAAATTTTTCATACACATGTTTGTTGCGGTCATATTTTTGGTGGTTTGTTTACATCGATATAACCTCAACATTCTTACATATTTTGAGTGTAAACTTTAGTTAGTATATATTCTGTGCTTTAGTGTTAGTTATTAGCACAGAATATTATTAGTTTGTTAGGTACACAAATTGTTATTGAATATATTTGATAGAACTACATTAGTGAAAAATGAGCAAGGGTGGATACGTATGTTTCGTTAAAGGATGTTCAAGCAAAGCTATTAATAAGAATGTGGTACAATTTAGAATTCCTAAGGATCCCGTCACGTAAATATTTTTTTTGTATAATTTAACCCTTATTAATAAAAATTGGATACAATATTAAAACAATTACGGCTTTGAAAATAAAAGTATTACCAGTTGATTCATTTCATACATACTTCGTTAATGCTATTAAAATTTATAGACGATGTAAAGAAAACTTGTGTGTAATTCTTTTTACTTTTTGCTAAATTCAAAGCTATAATCAAATATTTTTAGTTGCAAGTTTTTAAATAATAGGTATATTTGTTAGAGCATCCATGTGGTTAACAGTTGCTGGTCGAGACGATTTAAGATTTAAACACTGATGCAACTTTATAATAATTTTCGAATTTGTCGATTTCACTTTCGAGATAGTGATATTTCGAATGACTTGAAAAATAGACTTCTACCTACAGCTGTTCCTAACATTTTCCCTCAATTGGAAGCCTCATCAAGAATTCTACCAACAGCTGTTCCTAACGTTTTCCCTCAATTGGAAGTCTCATCAAGAATTCCTGAAAGAGAGATGTTGATTAATACTTCTGAAGAATATCGCAAAGATGTTGTACAAATTACATCAGGTATGTTATTTTGAGTAACTAGTTTTATAAACAATATACTTTTTCATTCTTGAACCTTATGTTCTAATAGGTATAGGGTATAAATGGAATCTAGATTTCTAATTAATTTCTACATTTCTTCTCATTCACAATAATTAGTTAATGTGTGAGTAATTTTGTGATTATTATAAAAACTTGTTTTAATTTTTGTTACACAATTTCAATTTGACTTATTTGTATTTCAGAAAATGTACAATACCCTATAGTACAAGGAAATCTTCCTGTTTGTTCTATTTCTTGTGTCGAAGAATTTGACGATATCCCTGGTACATCAACTGTTGAAATACACTCATGAAATTTAAAACTTGGAGACCACAATTTCTGTAAACAAAAGTTTGCACATTGTGAAGCGGGCTTAAGGGTATCATTTACAATTCTAACAGCAGGTAGTCTCAGCAGGGGTTATCTTATAGAAGGACTGTAGAATGAATCATTAAGGTAGGTATCCACATTGAAATAAAAATGTCATGAAAATTTTATTTCATGAAATACTTGTTTCATGACGGGTTTTCACAATGAGATAAAAATTTCTTCACTCACAAGAGTTTGAAATTTTGGTTCATGAAACACGACGGGTAGTATATCTGCGGTTTCCACAGTGATTTAAGTGTTCGTGCCTATAGACTTGAAGTGATGGCTACAAAAGAGATAGAAGAAAAGCTGCGGCTTGTTATTACTGAATAACTGCTTCTCAAAAAAAGGACTCATAAAATTTGGATACGTGATTGGATTAAGCAAAGGAAAACCACAATTTAATGAATAATCTGCTGGAAAAATTAGAACAAGAGGATCAGGAATGTTACAATAATTTTCTCAGAATGTCTGCTGCTGATTTTCGGTATTTACTTAGCAAAATAAAGCCTGCAATAGAAAAACAGAATACATTCATGCGGAATTCAATTCCAGCATCTGAGCGCCTAGTATTGACACTTCGGTTTTTAGCAACAGGTAAATAGTTAATATTTTTGAGGAATTAATTTTATTTTAAATGTTTTTGTTTTTATAGGAGATAGCTACCACTTGCTCATGTATTTATTTCGTATACCGGTATGTACTATATCGAGAATAATACCAGAAGTTTGCTCCGCAATTTATTATATTTTAAAGAAGAATATCTACATGTAAGTTCAATAAATCTATTATTTGAAATGGTATTTACAAATTAAAAACGTAGATCCACATTTCTCGTAATAATTCATAATATTAGTGTCGTCATTCTCATCATCGATCGGGACACCTTCAGGCGATGTAGATGGAGGATTATTCACAGAACTAGTTTGAAGCCGTGAGTTGACAGACTGCAAAGAATTATTATCGCCGAAAATGGCTGTACTTTCAGTAACGGACATCTGTGATTGAGACAAATCAACATTCTGTAATCTGGACTCATAGTTGTCATTCATGGTTAAAATAATACGCTGTATTTCTCGTTTTGCATGTCTGCAAATCAGAGGCTTTTAAATGCATGCTACGCAATTCATCCGCCACATATTCTCCAAATATTTCGAAGGAATCTGCTGCCTTCGACATAACTTCAAGACATCGGTCCAGCAAAGCTTGGTGGTCTTGGTCTTTTTGTTCTTTTTCTTGAACCTTGATGGTGTTTGGCGTGTATCCTGAGATGTAGATGAAGACGGTGTAAAAGCACGTGATGTAGAAGGCACTGGACTGTTGCAACGTGAAATATCAGTACTTGTAGAGTCTCGCCTAGTTGCTTTCCTATAGTTTGAATAATTACTTCCTCGATCTGGTGATAAATCCTTATAAGTCCTATTGTCTTCGTTGATCTGAAAAACCAATATCGTGCTTTAACACAAAACATAGTACCTATAGTTGCTTATATTTTATATTTTCCAATAGAAATTTGTCTTTTGTTTAACTTTATTTTTTATTTCTAGACACCATCCACTGAAGAAGAATGGGTAAAAATTTCACAGCAATTTGAAAAGAAATGGAACTTTCCGAACTGCTTAGGCGCCCTGGATGGTAAACACATACATATTAAAGCACCTAGACATAGTGGAAGTCTCTTTTATAATTACAAAGGCATGCATAGTATTGTTCTGATGGCAGTGGCTGACGCAGATTATAAATTTTTATATATCAATGTTGGGAGCACGGGCCGAATTTCTGATGGAGGGGTTTTTAACACGTGCTCCTTAGCAACAAAACTAGATAATGATAGTTTGAATATTCCAAAGCCTAGGCCTTTTCCAGGACGTGATAAGGCAATTCCATTTGTTATCGTAGCAGATGATGCTTTTGCCATGAAACCATACATTATGAAACCTTACGCATTTAGAAACTTGCGTGGTGGACAAAGGGTGTTTAATTATCGACTGTCACGTGCACGACGAATAATTGAGAATTGTTTTGGAATAGCTTCAGCCAGGTTTCGTGTTTTAAGCAAACCTATTGAATTAGAGCCAGAAAAAGCTTCGATTATTGTATCGGCAATATGCGTTTTACATAATTTTTTAATAACCCGATCTCAAAAACTTTACGCTCCATATGGTACGTTTGATATTGAAAATCACGAAAATAGTACTATTCAACCCGGTGAATGGCGACAGGAAACTCAAGGGTTGCTACCACTACAAGTTAATCGAAATCTTAGAGGAAATCTTGATGCAAAGGAAGTACAAGAAGAATTAACCCAATATTTTCAAGAGGAAGGTGAAGTTTCGTGGCAATATAAATATATATAAGTTAGTATGTTTAATATCGAAGGGGATCGTGTACATTAGCCTGCGATTCTCCACTATTTTAAACACTCCTGTATACATAATTAATAAAAACATACTTACCAGTGAGTCAATTGCTGTTTCATTCGTACAAGTTGTTGGCAAATCTATGAATTTTAGAGCTTCATAAAACTCCCATTTTACAATAAAATTATCCCCTACACTCTGACCGCTTTTAGTTTGTTTCTTTTTTCTATTTATGCTTTGAAATTGACATCGAAGACTATGAATTTTATCATTCACCTCTTCAGCGGGTATACCCATAGCGTTTGAAATAGCTTCAATGGAGGATTTTCTTATATTTCGATTTTTATATTGATCTAATGAGCAATCCCATAAATTCGAATGGGATTCGTACAGTTTAATTAATTCGCGAATCATTTCTCGCGACCAATTCACATTGCACGCTTTTCTTTTATTATTTTTTTCTCATTTACTTCACTCATTTTTATTATACAATAACCAAACCAACACCTTGTAAACACTAGCGCATACAGTTTTTGTTTCAGAAACAACGACATAACTCACGTGTAACAAGTGAAACAAATATTTCAAATGAAACACGATGCGTATCATGTATACACGTTGAAACTTGTTCATGAGTCAAACGTATCGTGAAAGATTATGTCATGACATTTTTAACAATATTTCATGTATCTGCAGACTGTTTCCACTGTGAAACTTGAAAATTTTAACTCATGACACAAAAATTTCACAATAAACTTTCATCGTGGAATGAATCATTACACTAAGCACGTTTTAGAAAATAGGTAATTTACGTTGCTTACTTAATTTTTTTCTTTAAAGAATATATTATATTATTAATTATCGAATCAAAATTTTGTTTAGGAAATGTTTACAAAATAAAATTAGAAATAATTTTGATTTAAAAACGTCTACAAGCAATAACTTTTAAATTAAATCAAAAACTAAACATGGTTATTTGGGTTGACTGATTATTACTTATTTTTAAATAAATCTAACCTACTAATTATTGTAAGTTATTAAAAAAATCATTAAACTCTCTATTCATAATATTTAGTCCTTACAAAATGTATATTTTATGACGTTTCATTTTTTCTGTAGTTAATATAAAAGTGAAAATAAAAACTAAGGCAATTCTTATTGTCAACGTATATATTTAGTTTTTTGACAAGAATTTATTACATAATTATAATTAAGATACCAAGTTATAGTTTAAAATTAAATGAAAACTTTTTTTTTAAATAAAGGTATTACTATATAAATAAATATAAGAAATCAATAATGGGTGTGACCTCCATTATTATTGATACATTCTTGGAGGCGTCTGCTCATTGACGCTATCAAGGTATCAATATAATTAATATTAATAGTTTCCCATGCGGTATCAATGGCTGCAATTAGTGCATTACGGTTTACTGGTATAAAATTTGGCCTTTGTTGTCTTCGGATAACAGCAAGTATTCGAGCCCAAACATTTTCGATAATGTTAAAATCTGGGCTTTTGCTGGCCAGGGTAACAGCTCCAAGTTATTTGCTTGTATCCAGTTGCGCACAACCTGCGAAGTATAGGGTCATCAAATATGTGTAAATAGTAAATGGAATCTACTAACGTAACGTTAAGTCGTTAATTATAGTTACATAACTCTCCTTTCATAAGATATAGTTCATATTAATATGCTTATTGTAAAGCTTCGTACACACCTGAACAACAAACCGAGGAACAAACAGAACAACGAACCGAACGGCAATCGGAACATTAATTTGGACGGTGCTACGTACGAATTTTAGAACAGATTCGCAACGGTTTGCGGCATTCCCGCAACTTGTCGGTTTTTTCTCCGACATCAAAGAAAATGCGAGCGAATGCGTTTGCAGGTTTGGACGAATCTAAACAAAACGGCGAACAAACTTATGCGGGAGAATTAAATTATTTATTTTTGTCCTCCCTTTTGTGGGTTTGTTGTGTTTTAGGTAATATTATGGAGTTGACAGAAGAAAAATGTTTTAAATTAATCAGTGTTTAAGAATGCAAGAAAAAAATGATGTCCCTATTAGCATCATTTGGGCGGGAAATTTCCAAAATAAAAAAAAGCGAAGTAAATTATAATTTTTACTCTTCTTTGTGCGTAAAAATTTGGTTGGCACTATCTTCTTGTTTTCCGCAATTTTCTCTTCTCAATAATAAATATATATGAACTGAAAACTACTGAAAATAATTATGGGAACAGCACAAACGTTCCGTTTGTTGTTCGGATTGTGGAAATCATAAAAGATCGTTTGTCGTTCTGTTTGACTTTCGGTTCGTTGTTATGTTTGTTGCTCGGTTTGTTGTTCAGGTGTGTACGAAGCTTTACAACTTAAGCAACAATTTTTGGCGAATAAAGATTAGTTTGTGATGTAATATTAGAAACACAAATTTATATCATATCAAATTTATGACAACTTAAAACCAAGAACGTGTATGTTATTGCTAAGAAATTATTAAGGAAAAAGCGCAATTGCAGTGTAAATATTTATAATTAGATATTTTCGAAAGTTTATAAGTCCTCTATTGTAATCTTAATACTTAAAAGAAAATCCTGTCCATTAGCATTATAAGGAAATGGCTTTTACTTTATGAATAAGTTTCAATAACAATAGAATATCCTTGCTTGTTTAATTTACTTCCTTTGAGTCATATTGCTCTAAGGGTTGTTACATTGGTCATTAGAAGTATGTAATAAATAAACAATTACCTACTGTTTGAGAAGGGGTAGTGTGAACCAATAAATAAAGTAAGAAATGTAAATTCCATTTTAGTTTAAAATTTCAAGTGTTGTGAAAATGCCACCTCATCTCGGTGCTGATTTGAAAGCGCGGATTGTTTCGGAATTAGCGGCGGGCCGTAGCGTGCGTGAAATTTCACGTATGTTAGATATACCAAAAGCACCGTAGGGCATTACCGAGTAAAATGGAATCTTGAACACACTTTGGAAAGAGCCATCGGAAGTGGTAGACCTAAAGTATCTACACGTGCTCAAGATCTCGAGTTGTTTCATTACGTAACAGAACAACCATTTGCTACATACTCAGGGCTATAGCAGATACACATTTTCCCGGATGCCGTATAACTGCACAAAAAGATTAAAGGAGATGGGAATAAAGAAGTATAATGCTGCTGCGAAAGAAGTTCTCAGTGACGAAAATATGAGACGTCGTCTGGAATTTGCAAGGCGATATGTGAACGAACCTTTGGAATTTTGGAATCGAGTGATTTTTAGCGACAAAAAACGTTCAATAGCCGCAACGATGGACCACTAAAAGTTTTTAGAATGGAAGGAACTCGTTACGAAAATAATCACATATGTCCTAAAAACGAAGTGGTTATTTTTCTGTGAATGTGTGGGGTTGGGTTAGGCGCGGGGTCCAGGAGTTTGTTGGGCTATCGATGGACGTCTTGATTCTGCTGCGTATTTAGATATTTTGGAAACTATTATGAAACCTTCAGTCGAAGTGTTTTATCCAGACGAAGATTATATTTTCCAACAAGTAAGTATTCTTATTTCACTATACTTTCTCCCAAAAATAGTTCGGGATCTGTTGAATTAACATTTTCATAATGTATTTTTGTTGTTAAAGGACAACGCCCCTATTCATACTTCGCGGGTTGTGCGCAATTGGATACGAGAAAATAACTTGGAGCTGTTACCCTGGCCAGCAAAAGCCCAGATTTTAACATTATCGAAAATGTTTGGGCTCGAATACTTGCTGTTATCCGAAGACAACAAGGGCCAAATTTTATACCAGTAAACCGTAATGCACTAATTGCAGCCATTGATACCGCATGGGAAACGATTAATATTAATTATATTGATACCTTGATAGCGTCAATGAGCAGACGCCTCCAAGAATGTATCAATAATAATGGAGGTCACACCCATTATTGATTTCTTATATTTATTTATATAGTAATACCTTTATTTAAAAAAAAGTTTTCATTTAATTTTAAACTATAACTTGGTATCTTAATTATAATTATGTAATAAATTCTTGTCAAAAACTAAATATATACGTTGACAATAAGAATTGCCTTAGTTTTTATTTTCACTTTTTATATTAACTACAGAAAAAATGAAACGTCATAAAATATACATTTTGTAAGGACTAAATATTATGAATAGAGAGTTTAATGATTTTTTAATAACTTACAATAATTAGTAGGTTAGATTTATTTAAAAATAAGTAATAATCAGTCAACCCAAATAACCATGTTTAGTTTTTGATTTAATTTAAAAGTTATTGCTTGTAGACGTTTTTTAAATCAAAATTATTTCTAATTTTATTTTGTAAACATTTCCTAAACAAAATTTTGATTCGATAATTAATCGAGCTATGGTGTTTAATTAGCGATACCTTCAAATATATTCTTTAAAGAAAAAAATTAAGTAAGCAACGTAAATTACCTATTTTCTAAAACGTGCTTAGTGTAATGATTCATTCTACAGTCCTTCTATAAGATAACCCCTGCTGAGACTACCTGCTGTTAGAATTGTAAATGATACCCTTAAGCCCACTTCACAATGTGCAAACTTTTGTTTAGAGAAATTGTGGTGTCCAAGTTTTAAATTTCATGAGTGTACAAACAGAAAAAAGTTAGTTCCCATTCACCGAGGAAAGAGAAATTTAAACACAGATTAAACGTTTAAACATAAAGATGCTTGCAGCAAATGACGGAACAATTAGTTTGTATGCCTGGGGTCTTTAGAGTTGAAAGTTAGAACAATGTCTAACCAAGATAAGTGCTGCATAATTTGTTTTGATGAAGTGTCGCTTAAGTCAAATTTATATTATCATATAGGGCAAGATAGGATAATTGGATTAAGTGACGCAGGGCATGGTCGAAAAAAATTTGAAGTAGCTTGCAATGCTACTGTAATAATGGCAAGAGGGTTATTAAACAACTGGAAACAACCAATAGAGTATTTTTTTGTCAAATCTTATCTTTCGGCATTTTTATTTAAAAGATATTTTATTAGAGTGGGTGACAAAATTAGAAAATGTAGGTTTAAATGTAAATGCATTTATTTCTGATATGGGAACAAACTTTGTTTAATTATCGAAGCTTCTAGGCGTTACTACAATAGACCCTTACTTTTATTTTAATCAAAAACAAATCGTGTACATTTTTGACACGCCACATTTGCTAAACGCCACAAGAAACAATTAACTTCAATACGATTTTCATTTTGAAGGTAAATTGGAAACTTGGGTATACATTGAGAAGCTGTATGATTCAGAGAAATTATTATTAAATAGAAGCATCCGGAAAATTACAAATTCACACGTACAACCATCAAACTTTGAGAAAATGTGAAATATGCTAGTCAAGTACTTAGTCACTCTGTGTCCAGTGCTGTTAAGACTTACATAACGAATGGCTTATTTTATAAAAACGCCATGGGAACTGCAATTTTATCGCAATTTAATAATTTATTTGACATGTTGAATTCTTCTATAAAACGCTGCTATACTCCATATCAGAAGACTTTTAAAAAAATTATTTTGCGTGTACAAACAAAATTCTAGTTGTCAGGTCCAGTTACACATTTAAATGATCATATTTGAATTTGCCGCTAAGAAAACCACCAAAAAAAATGGCGTGAAGGTCATTCAGATTTGCTACCGCAACATCAAAGTTACCGCTCATGAGTTTCGCTTCTGCGTAGTATATATTCTGTGGTTTTACTTAAAACTAAAGATTAAAGCCGTTTTATGTCGTATGTACATGAGTTTTATACTCACTAGCAAGATATAAGATACTTAAACACTAAAACTTAGCTGTATTATGTGAACGAAGTCCCGAGAGTAGGATGTTCAGTTAGCGACGAAATCGACAGTTCCTTGACTGCACAAAGGATTCTTCTTGGGGAAGGTGTTCGAAGAGAACTGGAAGGCGTTAGGCTCCCTCGTTTAAGCCACAAAGCATAGCCACCGCTTATCTGGTAGACGTGGTACCCACCGATTGCCTGCAGGTGTCTGATGCCGCCAACCGTGGCGCGGTACTTAGTCGAAAAGGAAGGTCTTAATCGGCCACTCGAACACCCCAGAAAGTTATCCAGAACAAAACGCAGAGAAAACGTAACGGAACGTAACATCCATAAAAAATTCCTCGTGGCATTTAAAATTTCTACAAAGAAAAGAGAAAATAACGGGTACTTACGGTAGGTTTAGACGAATATAACTTAACCAATTGTTATTGGAAATATTTTAACGCATTTCCACTATTTGTGTAATTTTAACTAACGATTAACGCTAAACACTACCCGTTATCAGCAAGCAGGAACGTAAAGAGAAAATGTCCGCTTCAGTTTTCGGAAATACAAATCGATATTTATTTTCAACCAATTGCAAATTTGCAAAATGCCCGCCAAATACGACATACGTTTTCTAGATTTGTATTCCGTGTAACATATTGCGTTTTCCTCGTTTTATAAAATAAAACCGTAACAGCCGGCATCTTATACTCTACAAATTTCTACAAATAGTACATTTTGATTAATCTGAGCACATGGCATCAACTACCTTTAAAAAAAAATTAGGTTCCTCATCTTGTCCTACACTTGATTTTCAAATAAAAAAAGTTTAAAGTTGGTTAAAGTTTAAAACGTGTCACACATACGTTTCCTAACCTCGAACCCACAAACAAAATATACAGATAATTGACAACTGACAGCACACGCGATTCCAAGATTGCCACCTCCATCAATTGAAAAACATTGCTCCTGAACGACGTAGTTATGGAATAGCGTTAACGATAATATCGTTGTAGAGATCGTTGGTCGCAGACGACGGTTGTTCACTAACGTCAAGTTACAGAAAATGGACCTTAATAATAAATATAGGTACATAATCAAATAAAAAAATGGAACCAACTTATTGAAAAGCACCCCATGTTGTAGGTTGCTAAAAACGAACAAATATTTGCCAAAAACTAGATTTATTCAAAATCAGTTTTGACCAGTCTTTTAGTTTCCTCAATGACTACATTTTTAATTATACAGGGTGACCCACTTTCATGGATCGCTTATCAACTGTAGAATTCGATGTAGAATTAAATTCTCTACAACTTTGTTGTTGATGTCTGTCTACGAAAACTCAACCGTTAGCCGTGAAACTCGTTTTTTTAATCAAAAATACACGTTTCATTAAAACATTTTCATTGACAACTCCAAATTATAAAATAGATCATTAGAACTAAATCGATGGACAGATTATTTTAAATATCCGAAAGAAATATCTGAATAAACTCGGAATGTCAAATACGAGAAGAATTCCTAATAAACGTGCCAGCATTCAAAATTTTTGTTAGATATGGTGTTGTAGGCAATAAGAATGGAATTTGTTTTTGACAATCCCCATAACACCACTGCTGATAATATCAGTCAAGCTTCTGTTGTTAAGTATCTGAAGATTCGCAAATAGCATGCATACCGGATTAAGTTAATTCATAAGCTGAACGAAGACGATCCTGATCGTCGAGTTCAATTATGTGCTGACATGATGGAAATGTGCAATACTGATGGTGGTTTGGTCACTCGTATATTGTTTTCTGATGAAGCTACGTTCGATCTTAACGGTACGGTTAATACGCAAAACTGTCGCTATTGAGCACCTGCGAATCGATACTGGACATTGGAGACCCACACTCAATTCTCAAGAAAGTTAAATGTGTGGACTGGAATAGTTGAAACACGATTTTAGAACCGTATTCTATTGAAGGAAGTTAACGGGTAACAATAAGTATGTTGAATTACTTCTAGATTACCTTGTTCCCGCCCTAGCTTAGTCGTATCTCTAGGAAGACTCTCCTGGTATTCCTAGTGATCCTTTGTTGTTCCGGCAAAACGACGCCGACGCACCATCACATTATCAACGTAATGTACGGTAGTATTTAAAGAAAAAAAATTCTGCAAATGAATAGCCGGCACGCTCACCTGACCTCACGTCTTGAGATTTTTTTTATGGGGATATCTACGATAGAAATTCTACGAGAAATAATATACTACAATGCTAAGGAATGTGAGGCAGGATTTCTGCATAGACTTGTATACTGTCAAGAAGTGGGGAATCCAAATTTAAAATTCAATTTAATTTGTGTATAATATTTTTTAATGCTATTTAAATTCAATTCAGCTTATTCACCGGTTTTTTATTTGTTTTAAACAAACTTTTTCATTTTGAGTTTAAAAATTAATATTTCGGGAACTGTCAATGTCAACAGTGACACATGTCTAAACTCAGAATGCTTAAGTCTAACCAAAGGAATTGAGTGGAAATGAGTTCTTTGCTGTTATTACAGGCCATTAATGTATTTAATAGTTAAGGTAGCTTTACTATTGTCTAGAAGTTCTGAGTAAAGTTTGTGTAGATGATCAGGTTAAGCTGGAGTTTGTTCAGCAGATATAAAAAATTAGATACGGTAGTCCGTCAGTTTAAATTTATTTTTCAAGATCTTAGTTCCGTCGGATGGAGAATTCATTAACACTTTGATTGATCTCGGTTTATTGTCCGTTCTAGGACGATCTAGAAACAATTTAGTAATAGTAAATGTGTCTGTAGACAAATTATCCAAAATTTTACTTGCTGGTTATTGTATGCTATCAGGTTATCATTATCTAAAAAAAATCATCTGCATTATAGATAATTACATTTGAGGCTCAATGCTGACGTTCCGCTACCTCACATATAATTTTCTCCTTGAAGGTGATGTCATTGTTGGTACTTTTAGAATTTAGCAAATCTTTCAAGATCAGAAATGCTTTTTTCAATGTTAAAATTAGTTGGACTCTTGCACGTAACGATAATTCTCCTATAAGGTCTAATGATCAAGGCGAGTTCAACCGCCCTATATACCTATGAAGTAGGTTGACCGTTCATGATGGTTAGAGTGGCGTTTAGATTAAGGGGAAAATTAAGAGGAACTGGTGCCACTATGATTACATAGATGTTTGCCATTAGTTTATCAATTTTGATTGCAAAACTCGCAAAATTATTTCCATAATAGACAACATTGTATGTATGGTTAAGATACATTTCTATTTTTTTTTCATTCAACGAAATTGTCATTAATCTGCAACACAAGAAATATTATTTAAAATATTCCTATAAAATGGCCCTAAAACATAAATAGTATATTCTGTAACAAGTTTGGAATATGGCATATTCGCCGAAGGCGAGTGTGACGGTTTCATGAGTGCGGAATAGCTATTCCACACGTGTTACAGGTTACAGGCTATACTTTTTCTACGACATAGAAAGTGTGTATTATATCAATAAAAGAAATGTTAAACAATTTACAAAAGTGATAGTTTTGTTTTCTATTTTAAGTTGGTACCATTTATTTGTAGTGGTAGATGCAATTTAAGTTAAGGTTAGAAAAAAACAATGCCTTTTATTTGCGATTTATTAATTAACAATAACACAACTAATAGTTATTATTTTATTACGAACATTTATTAAATAAATTGATTATGAAGTTGATGTTGGCAGCTCTCGGCACTATATTGTGCTTTCGGTAAGTATATGATTAAAAAATTATTGCATATTATTCGACTTTAATCTAATTCCAGATAATTGATGCGATAAATAAGATGGTAAACAATTGAATTGGTTTCTCTAGAGGCATTGTACCCTAGAGAAAAAAAAGTGTGGCGTCTGATCACATTCCTATGAGATGCATTTGCAGATCTGAAACATTGTCTCATACATTGTATGTTTCTAATAATTTATATGTATTTAAACAAGTACTTGAGGAGGTGCGCAATTTATCATAATGTGCAAAGTAAATGCTTGCTTTACTTGCACGATTAAATAAGCGTTCGATAAAGTCGATAACTTTCTTTTTAAGGTTTAATTATAAAGAAACCAACTCCTTGACAGAAATATTCATTAACAAATTGTAAACCACATTAGTTCATTAGAAAAGAATAAATTTATTTGAAATCTGTACAAAACTTTGTATGTCAGTGTATTTCTTCAAATAAAATAACTAAGATAAACATATATCTAACAAAAAAATGGAATTCTAAAAAATAACTCTGTAATTCATATTTGATGGCCGATTGCACCAACACGATTTAAACTTAAGCAATGCTTTTAAAAAAATCGTTGCTATGGTTTTAACAATAATTTATCTAAGTTCTTAAGCACAGCTTAAGTTTAAGTTGTGTCGATGCAACCGGCCATAAGTTATGCATTAACATTTTAATAAATCGAAAGAAAAGAAAAGTACAAAACTTTCTTTATTCCATAAAGTGAAGATAATGGGTGCATGCTCAAAGGCAACCACTTAATTTTTCAATAGGAATAGAGGCCAAATTTTTCGACTTGAACAGTGACCCTCCATAGGCTAGTTATGTTGCTGCCGTCTTTGAATGTTGTGCAATTATAGATAAATCTCACATGTTCCTTCGAAAGTCCTACGACCATATACAGATTAAAATAATTACTAGTGAAGTTTGTTTAATTGTTACCTCTGCTAATGAGTGTAAAGTTTCTGGGCTTATTTCGTTATTCATCATTTACGACAAATTGTCTTTTGAAGATTTCTTAATACTAGGCTTGTTTTGATGGAGTTACCTATTCCTACCAAAGCCTTACAAACAATATCTCAGGGTATAACGATACTTTTTGGGACAGCTTCTTTAATGTTGAGTTATCTGGTTGTCTTAATACTAGGCTTGTTTTGATGAAGTCACGTATTCCTACCAAAGCCTTACAAAGAATATCTTGGGGTATACGTATAACGATACCTTGTGGTGCAGCTTCTTTAATGTTGAGTTTATATCACTTTAAAATTTATACCTGTTGGAGATAAGTTATAAATGAGTGATGTAGTTAATTAAACATTACCACACTGGTCGCTAATTGTAGAACCGTCACATTTAGATGCTACCGTAACTCCAATTTCTACAGCCCTTGTTTATAAGAATAATTTTTGACTGGTGGATTTTGTCTTAATAAGTAAAGCCAATTTAGGTTCTTAATGATTTATCTAAGAAAAACATTTTTTATTTTTAACCACAACATAAGCAATAAGGTTAAACTTTTCGACTTACGAATGATAGCGAAGAACTCATTAAATACTTAGTTGAACACTCTCTGTTCATAAATGTTACAGGTTTATTGTTCATAGTTGTGGTTAGTTTTTAACGTCTATCACATGGTACCGTATTCATTCACATTATATAGATTTCGATACTTTCATCATTGAACTGGCAATGACTAAAATAATTTGTGTAATTTTATAGGAATAATAAACTATGAACAATGAATTTTTTAATTGATTCGAATCCCCCTTGTATATGGTACCAGCCACACAATAATTTCAAACAACAATATATTTTGAGGTTAAATCTTTTGGAAGTTAATTTTACGGTTATAAGCTCTAAATATGAATTATACTAAAACTTAAAAATTAAATTATGTTATTTATAACCGGTTTTACTTTAATCGAACATCGTCAATTAATTATTTTGTAAAAATTCTCAACAAACGCATCGTTATGTTAACAGCCACGAGATGGCCGTACCTGTGCTCATTCCATAACTAGAGCGAGAATATTCTCGCACGGTGCTGTAGAATGTAACTATTCTGCATTTAAAAATTGATCCAGAATGTTACTATTCTAGAATCGGAGTAGAAAAACATTATTTCGTGAAAATATTGATTCGTATATCACTTTTCACACTTAAATTTTTCGATTATAAAATATATAAAAGAACACTTCATCCTAACTCTACTATAGTAATCTGACTTTTCAAATTGATACATTAAGTAGTAGTATTACTACATTTAATTTCAATATTGTCAAACTCATACAATATTTTATGTAGTAGAGCTTCTCTTTACCGCATGACCTAAGTTGCTTCTGCTTAAAATAAGGTGACGATAAATGAGCTGTGCAAAACGTCATATCAGTGATAACAACAGAATTCCATAATTTAGTAAATTTTGATAAACAAAGTAATCCTTACTTATTAGAACCGTTTCTATCTACTTAAATAGTAGTGTTCACCAAATAGTTCGTTAATAAAGTGCAGCAAATATTTTGTCTTGTATGAAAATTTATTACATATTCGATAATATAGTCATACAATGTTTCTTTTAAATAACGCCTTAAATGGTAAAATATTTAAATTTTTAATTAAAAATGGTAAAATTTGAAATTCTATTAATTAACATAACTGAATCTGTCGTCATAAAATCATTGCTAACTTTAGTCGGCGTCTTTGTTCCTAGTTTAAGACATGCCATCACTTACAACCCAAACCACAAACCTTACAGTATTCATATTAAGCTCATATTTGTGATTCAGTTCAAACTTAATCGATTTTCTGCAATTCGATCCATTTAATTTATGATAATTGCGTGAAAAAATTAAAAACTCTAAAATTCTACAAAGCATTATGTAAATTTGTGTTAAACACTAACAGTATTTAAACAAACGTGAACGTAAATTAATCCGAACCGTTTCAAATAAAGATGGTATCTAAAGTTTTCAAATTCTCGTATAAACGATTCAAACGTTGCGTTACTTTAAAGCGATGTGGTTATAAATAAGTTTAATTTGATAATTTATAATATTTAGTAAACCACATGCTTTATTTCCAGACAGGATAATTATAACAATGTTCACGTCTATATCGTTAAAATTATCTAAGTATCCGTAAAGAGGGCAATTGTCTAAAACCACCCCATAAAGCTCATAAATCGTTCAGGATGTCTGAGTGAAGAATCAACTTAATTGGTCTAACAACCACTCGGCATTTTCTAACAAACACACTTTCGGTAAATCATTTGCCATCTCTGTTTCGTAAAGAAAATGCATTTATTTATAAAAAGGAAAACGAATGGAGATGTAAAAAAACATTATAAATAATGACACCACTTATCAGGTTGAAGTAATTGAAGCATTTAAAACCCTACAGTTAGTTAAAAGGGAGCTTTATAAAAAATATATATAAATTGATGAATGTCCAGTACAGGTATGGTGGATAATTGGGTATCGGGAATCAAATAACAGAGCTATTGTAATGATTGAACTGATCTGTGGGGGGCCATGCCTGTGGGCACGATATTTGATAGAGATGTTAGTGTCGATTCTTCAATTTTAATTAATGGTGAAATGTTTTCATTTCTGTTATGCGCTTAGTTGTTTGGCTTCAATGGCCTTCAATTAACTTTGAAAAGATTAATCACTCAAAACGTTCAAACAATTTCAGTTCATATTTTAAGTTTCTTAAAGATGATGATATTCATTAAATAGATACCAAAAGTGTAGAAAAAGTTTATATCTATGCGCTTTGGCTTTGTAGGTCAATTCATGTTTTATCTTAATAATGATAGTATACTGATATCAGTAGTTGTCTTTTTAGATTTAACTGCTGCATACGATACCGTGTAGAAAGAAGGTTTACTTTTTAAATTGTTTAACGTTATTCCTTGTTCCAAAATTATTTCTTTTATTGAAAATATGTTGTCTAATCGGAAGTTTAAGGTTTTTGTTGGAGATAAAAGCAGTAAATTTAGATTTTTAAATAATGGTCTTCCACAGGGATCGGTTCTTGCACCTATTCTTTTTAATGTATATATTTCTGATCTTCCTTCTTTACAATGTATAAAATTCGTCTACGCCGATGATATGGCAATTTCATTTCAACATTCAGATTTTTTCGAAATTGAAAATAAACTATTTGGTGATTTGCGCATTATGGAAAATTATTTCAAAAAATGGCGATTATGCCCCAATCTTAAAAAGACAGGTTTCTTGTTTTCATTTAAGTAATAGAGAAAAAATAGAAAACTTAATGTTATCTTTAATAATACTAAGTTAAACCATAATTTTAACTCAGTTTATCTGAGAGTAACTTTAGATACGATTTTAATTTACAAAGATCATTTAGAAAAAGTCAAACAAAGAATGAAAACAAGAAATAATGTCATTGAAAAATTAGCTGGAACAACTTGGGGAGCAGATGCAAAGACACTTCGTACAGCTGCATTGGCATTAGTTTATTCTACAGCAGAATATTGTGCTCCTGTCTGGTTGAATAGTTATCATACAAAAAAAATAGATGCCCAGTTGAATTGCACTATGCGTATAATTAGTGGAACCATTAAATCTACTCCTCTCGATTGGCTTCCTGTTCTTTGTAATATTATTCCATCGAACATTCGACGAAAAGCTGCGTTAAAACGAGAATGGGATAACTGCCAACTTAACAAAAAGTTGCCAATTTGGAATGACATTGACAACCCTCCTGCAAAAGTCTTAAATCTCGAAGTCCTATATGGTTGCAAGACTACTTAAGTACGGCTTTTTCTGAAGCTGAAGAGTGGAAAAAATTATGGTCTGGGGTTGACGTTTTCAATACACATCTCATTATTGATCCAACAATAGAAGTCCCGGGCTTTGATCAAAAAAGAAAAATTTGGTCAAAAGTAAATCGCATAAGAACAGGCCACTTGAAATGCAACTTTATGTTAATTAAATGGGGTGCGATTTCTAATCCAAATTGTGACTGTGAAAACGAACCGGAAACCGTTACACATATTGTAGAGGATTCTGAATTAACGAAGTTTAAAGGAGGGTTTCTAAACATTCATAATTTAACGGATGAAGCTATATTATGGCTTACGAATTTGAAGGACCTCTGAAGTTCAGCAATATTTTGTATTCTCTGTCCTGACTATCTGTTTTTCCATTGTTTTTTTTTGCTATTTCTGTAACCTGCTCTTTTTCGTCATTGTTGTGACTGGCGCTTGGACCGGTCCATTATATTTCGTCATGCAATGGGTGTGCTGTTATCTTTTGTTCTTATTTACCTTCTATAATGTTTACACACTTAATTAATATTATTACATAATCCTAAGGTGGTCATTTCATTTGAATCTAAGAAAATCGAATTTCGGAGAAAATTTAAGGGAGTACCATTATTGATTAAATGGGAACTGAAATCAGCCCCATGCCAAGTTATTAATATTGTTGGACGCTTTATTAATTTCACGGGTAATGTGTGATTATACTGAATAACTACGAAACAATTTGTGTCATTATGGTTGCCTAATTGAGAGATAACAAGATAATATCAACATTACTGCGGAAGGCCATTTAATATTCATCTACTTGTTGCTGCCCGGCTATTTGTCCAGTCAAGGTGTTCACCGAAGATAAACTGATTGACCTCTGGACTTATCTTTATATCCAGACGAGTATTTTACCAGTTGCCATAGACATGGCAGAAACAATGTTTGGTGAAAGCTATGCTAAACAACTTAAGAATATACCTCTGTCAAACGATACAATTTGCCGAAGAATTTCCGATATATCTGTGGATGTTCACCAACAGCTTGGATTTGACTTGGTTGAAAAATTGTTCGCCATACAACTTGATGTACCAATTGACAGCAGTAACAATTCCCATTTGATTTGCTATATAAGATTCTGTCAGGAAGCAGCAGCATATCTCGAAAATATAACAGTCTACAAGCTGTTGTAAAGCAGGAATTCTAGGAGTTACCTGGACACACTACATGATTCATCGTAAAGATTCAGCATAAAAATCAGTAAGCCCAGGCCTAAATATTGTTTTAACAATAGTTGTTACATAAAAACCAGACCTCTAAAATCAAGAATTTTCGCTGCTTTTGTGAAGAGATGGGAGCTGAATATATATCATTGCTACTTTATTCTTCATCCAGATGGTTGTCACGCGGTAAGGTGGTCAAACGCGTCTACGAACTGAGAAATGAAATAGCAATGTTCCTGGGCAACGAGGGTCACAGGCATGGGACAGAACTACAACGAATTATTTGTAATGAAGCATTCCTATTTAATAGACTTATTCGAAAAATTTGTAGTTGAACTTCTTTTAAATTTGATAACTAGTGATTTTCTCAGAAACTGAGCCTTCAATGAAGGCGGTGCGGTAGTGAAGGAGACATTAAAAGTTTATGTTAGTTATTTTTGTTAATAAAAGAAAAATTTTAAGTTTGGCAACCCTGTCAGATTTCTCTGCACTCGATAATGCGCTGTCATAATTACGGTTGCACTTCTTTCCGGGTTATTGTTCTATTGAAGTTAAGTTAAGTAAATTTAAAAATCAATTGTTAGTTTTTGTTTACTCCTCACCTAACATTGGCAGAATCAGTTGGTTTTAGTAAGAAAAATATTTTGGTGGTTAAGCACGTACAACGTATGTTAAAAAATGGAAACGAGAGCTAAAAATAAATATGGGATTCTTCCATTTAATGGTGCGAACTTCGATAATTTAAAATTTAGATTAGAATCTGTATTGACGACCGTTGATGTTTATAAAGTACTGAATATTGTGGAAAGTAAAGACAAGGAAGACTCGGAATGGAAGAAGAATGACAATAAGGCGCGAAATATAATAATTCAAAGTATAGCAGACTCACATTTAGAGTATATAAAGGATATCGAAAGTGCTGCTGAAATGATGACCAAATTAGAAACAGATTTCGCAAAAAGGTACGTGTTCCAAATTTTTCCTATTAAACGAATTAGTCAATTTAAAATACAGGATGACTTGCAACAACATTTCAGTAAATATGACAAAATTCATAGAGAGTTTAAAGATTTAGGTGATATGACATGCTTTTTTATTGTTGTCGATGCCTGCAGAATATGAAAATATTGTGACAGCAATAAGAACAATGTCTGATGAAGATAAATTAAAGCTTGTAGTTGTTAAGAAAAGGTTGTTAGAATTTAAGGATAATAAGATGTGCAATACAAGTAAAGCAAAAGTTAATACTGTTTCGTCATCATCTGTTGCTTTGAAATCGGGTATAAAATGCTATCGTTGTGGGAGAATTGGTCATACGCAGAATGTTTGCGGTGTGAAATGTTTCGTGTGTCATAAGTTTGGACATAGAGAATCATCTTGCAGAAGCAAGACAAATTTAAATAGTAACGATAAAGCAAATTATTCCTCCAATAGCCCTGGCGAAGAAAATGTAGCTTTCTGTACAACAGTTAATGATGCTTCTAATGAAGAAGGGTATTTATGGTGGTATGCTGATTCAGGAGCAACTCATCATTACATCAACAATAAAGAAATTCTAATTAATAAAAAATACTTTGATTAACCTAAGGCAATACAACTAGCTGAAAAAGGGAAATCCATGATTGCAGTGTGTAGCGGTGATGTTTAAGTTATAAGTACGAGGCGGGTTCATAAACTAAGGGCCGTTTGGTCACAGAAAAAAATATACTCATAAGAAACAAATTTTATTGTCATATTTAGTTAGATACAAACTTACTTTAAGCAAAATGTGTGTCTTACGACATCTCGTGTAAAACAATGACACGTATGAATAGTATAAACTAAGAAAAATGCCAACAGTTACTTACTTCTTCTTACTTACTTTACTTCTATAGATAATCGCCGTTCACTTCTAGGCATTTTTCGTACCGCTGCAGCAGCTTCTTTAACTCCACTGCATAGAAGCTTGCCGCCTGAGAGTTGAACCAGTTGACAACGGCATTTTTGAGTCCCTCTTCGGTTGCAAAACGTTGTCCACCGAGCCACTGTTTAAAATGCAAAAAGAGGAAGTAGTCGCTAGGTGCAAGGTCGGGACTGTACGGTGGGTGATCAAAAAGTTCCCAACGAAAATCTTGAATTTTCTCCTTGGTTTTGGCAGCAGTGTGAGGATGCGCGTTATTGTGGAGGAGCATTATGCCAGATGACAGTTTCCCGAGGCGTTTGTTTTGGATCGCACGTCTCAATTTCTTAAGCGTTTCGCAGTACACGTCAACTGTAATTGTTGTCGTATGTTCCATGAAATCAACCAAAAGAACACCGTCTTTGTCCCAAAAAACTGTAGCCATCAATTTTCGACTTGTGTACGGAGTTTGCTTAAACCTTTTCGGTTTTAGTGAAGTTGAGTGTTGCCACTGCATCGATTGCTGTTTTGTTTCTGTGTTGCTGTAGGATACCCACGTTTCGTCCCCCGTAACTATGCGAGAAAACAAATGATCTCCATCTTGTTCATAACGGGCCAAAAACTTTCGTCGACTAGACATTCTTTGCTCTTTGTGGTGGTCGGTGAGCATTTTTGGTACCCACCTTGCACACAATTTGTGGTATGCGAGGTTTTCCGTGACAATATTGTAAACAGTAGTGCGTCCAAGTTGAGGAAATTTTTCAGCGAGGCCACTAATTGTTAATCGACGATCAGATCGCAGTGTTTGGTCCACTTGTGAAACGTTTTCATCGGTCTGATACTAGGCCCGCCACTCCGCTCTTCGTCATGGACATTTGTTCGGCCATTTTTAAAATCACGGCACCATTTTCTAACCTTACTTCGCTCATAACTGTAGGTCCTTAACCCAGGCATAACTCTCAAAGAATTTCAGCAGCCGACGATTCTTTTGCACATTAGAAACGAATCACACAATGCACTTCACATTTGGCGGGATCAACGATTGTTCTTTGCATTCACGGACAACAATATGACTTCAGAACCAAAACAAATGACGCTGTAGCTTTGCAATGAGTCGGTAGACGGCGCTGCAGTAGTAAAACTGTGCTCCGAAGCGCCAATATTTAAATATAAGCAAACGGCCCTTAGTTTATGAACCCGCCTTGTACATTAGAAGATAGAGAAGTGCCGATTACCATTAAAGATGTGTATTGTGTTCCAGGCCTAAGGGTAAATTTATTATCAATTTCAAAAATTGAAAAGGTAGGCTTTGAAATTACTTGTGTTGCTAGTTCTATTTGTATTAAAAGGAATGGCGTTTTGTATGCTAAAGGTGAAAGAATTAACAATCTTTATAAATTAAAATTTCAAATTATGAATGGAACTAGAAATGCAAATGTTTGCTTAAGTTCAGATTGTTGTTTGTGGCATATGGGATATGGTCATTTAAATTATAATTCTTTAGCTAGCATAAATAATTTAAATTTAGTTAGGGGGTATGAATTTTACGAATAACAAAACAAAGAAATTGTGTAAAATATGTGTAATGGTTAAACAAAGAAATTTACCTATTATTCGAAAACTATTAGATCAAGTCGTGTGTTACAGTTAATACACATAGATATAGATGTATGTGGGTCTATTACACCTGTTTCACATAACGAAAATAAATATTCTGTTACATTTATCGACGACTATTCAAGATTTGTTATGGTCTACGTCATTGCAACAAAAGATGAAGTTTTTAGTTATTTAAAAGAAATTGTAGCAAAAGTAAGGTATTTGTTCTGTGACAGAAAGGTATCAAAATTCAAATGTGATAATGGAGGTGAATATAATTTAACGTCCTTTAGGGATTTTGTGATAAAGAAGGAATCCAAATTTCGTACACCCCCCCATATACACCACAAGTAAATGGTGTAGCTGAGCGCATGAACCAAACCTTAATGAATATGGCAAGAGCAATGATATTACAAGCTCAAATGGAAAAGACGTTTTGGGAAGAAGCAGTTCTTACAGCTGCGTATATAATTAATAGATCACAATCTTGTTTGGTTAAGAATAAAACTCCGTACGAATTGTGGTTAGGAACTAAACCCAACGTATCAAACATGCGTGTGTTTGGATGTTTAGCATATGTAAGAGTACCAGATGCATTGCGAACAAAACTTGATGAAAAGGGCATGAAATGTAGATTTGTGGGTTATACGGAAAATGGTTATAGATTGTGGTGTGAAGAAAAGAATAAAATAATTCATAGTAGAAATGTAATTTTCGGTGAAGAATGTTTTTCAACCAGTACGAAAATTCTCAAACATGGTTCATTGAGCAATGAAACCAATGATTCTGATGATGATGAAGTTATTAAGGAAGAAGAAAATAATATACAAAATAAAAGCGAAGAATTTGAAGTAGACGAAGTTTTAAATCAGGAATGTATTAAAGAATCTGATGGAAGACCAAAAAGAACTACAAAACTACCATCATATTTAGAAGAGTATGAAGTGGATTATGGATGCCTGGCTTTATTAAGTGAATTTAATGATACTCCAAAATGTTACGTGGAAGCTGAAAGAAGCTCAAAATCGGAACAATGGAGTGCAGCAATTGAAGAAGAACTACATGCTCTAAATGGTAACGAAACTTGGAATTTAGTTGACAAACCAGATAATGAGGAAATTATTACTAATAGATGGGTGTTCAAAGTAAAGGAAAATGATGGTCAAATAATTTATAAAGCAAGATTAGTCGCTAGAGGGTTTGAACAAGATTCTATCGATGCTTCTCAAATACATGCTCCAGTTGGAAGGTTGTCTACATTTAGATATTATTGTCGCTTTGTGTGAATTATAATTTGTTCTTGGAGCAACGACTTAAAACTTAAATAACTTGCTTAACTTAAATGGAACACCCTGTATTTCTGTAGCTTGTTGGAATCAGGAACTAGTTACCTTTCAATCGGTATTAGGGTTACAAACCCCTAACTCTAATAGTTTTCAACATATTTTAAAATTTTCTACTTTAACAATTTGCAATTTATTGGAATTTAAGTTACGTGTGAGATATCGGTAAGATGAACATATTTAATGTATAGGCCGCTTCAGCTTTAAATATTAACCTTAAAAAAAATTTTTCAGACCAAAATAACAGAAATGTGCTCATGCTTTATGCCGGGCTCTAAGAGTCAGTCGAATCACGCCCACCAGTCACAAACAACAGCAACCGTAATTAGTTTCAGCAAAAATCGATGACACTGTAAACATTGGTAACTTTTAAGTTAAAAAAATTTAAAAATAATGGTTTTGAAATTATCGTACTACTATTAGAGCGATTTGTATTACATTCTTAGTTAACAGGTTATAGTTTGTCGATGGTTACAGTTTGATCGATGTTTGATGTACCAAATAACGGTTGCTGTTGTTAAACATCAGTAAATTGTGACCGGTGTGCGTAATTCGGCTGATTCTTAGAACCCCGATACTAGTCATAAGCAAAAAATAAATATTTTTTAAAATATTTAAAACTGAAAGTTGCAAGATAATGTCCATGGCATTAATTCATTTAAATACCTTGGACATCAAATTGGAGCTCATGGGATACGAAAACCTAACCCTGCAAATCTACAGACGTGGCTCAACAACATCATTCAAAGCCCCCTGAAACCCCACCAGAAACTGGAGCTGTTGAACTTCTATGTAGTACCCAAACTCTTTTTACGGACTACAAAACACCAAGATCACCTTAACCATCTTAAAGAACTGTGATAAACTTGTCAAGCGTGCAATCAAAAGGTGCTTACATCTTGCCAGAACTACGCCCGACTGCTTCCTCTACTCTAGCACGAGATATGGTGGACTGGGAATTACCCATTTACGCAGCGTGATCCCGTTTTTGCTTAAGAAAAAGCTGGACATACTATTTGATTTAGACGACACCCACATTCAGGCCCTTCTTTCCACTCAACACTTTAAATCTATTTACCAACATATCCATAAGATGTCTCCCCAAACAGAACCGCAGATCTTATGGAGGGATGCTTTAATCCAGGGTTTCTCAAGCGCTGGCTTAGAATCTGCCCAGCAGGATACGGCAAGTCGATCCTGGATCTACAATAAACCTTCGGGTTGGACGGGTAAAGATTTCGTCAAAGCCATTCAACATAGAACCAACAATCTCCCTCTTAAAGGGCTTCCATCAATTCCTGTGAACGAAAGAAACTGTCGTTATGGTTGTCACTCCAGGGAAACCATATGCCATGTATCTCAAGCTTGCCCAGCTACACATTTTGAACGTCTGGGAAGACACAATGAAATTGTTAAAAAACTAGCTAAACATGCCATGGTCAAGGGTTATAAGGTTGAACAAGAACCACAGGTCAGACATCCCGACAAAAAACTCTACAAGCCTGACCTGGTTATTCATACCGGGTCAGATGGGCTTTCAAGAGGTATGGAGGAGAAAGCGAACCACCTATGACAACCCACATTTCAGAGCCGCGGCTACACTCAAATGGCCTTCTAGAACACTTCACTTCACCCCACTAATTTTAGGAGCCAGGAGCATTTGGTCTAATGCCAATCAGAAAACGGAGGACATATTATCCCTAAACAATCGCTTCAAAGAATCTTGTGTCCAGACAACTTTAAAATGGGCACACACCATCCATCGCGGGTTCAATGCCGCTGTTTGGAAGCGGTTACACTCTAATCCTAATATTTCTTAATTAAATATTATAACAATACCGGTCGTAGACCGGTGTTTACCATGTTAATTCTGGTCATTCTAATGCTATGTGATATTATTTTTTTTTCTTGTTTGTTTTATTGTTTATGTTTAATTCGTTAGTATTTTATAACTTTACAATAATTGTTTTTTACAATTTTTAAATTTTACTTATTTTTATTATAAACCCGACGGCCGGGAGACAGCAAAGTCGCAATGTACTTGTATAGTAAACAAATAAAGTACTATTAATAGTTTCTCATATATCCAACTTTTGCTCATGTCATTTGTATATGTGCTGCGCTGTGAAAAACGAAATCAATTATTATTCAACACTTATTACCAACTTATCAATGTGGTCGTAACACTAACCCAGAAAAAAAAGTAAATGAAATAGTTTAACATAGTAGTTAGTAGGGTGGGGATAAAAAATTTAATCGCGGAAGAAAGTTTTATAGACCAATTAGGTAAAATAGTATGCGAATCTGTAAGCTACTATTGATAAACTATACATGTGCGAAAATAACAATCAAAAGATCTGAAAGCTGAGAACAAGAATATCATGGAAGAAAATAAAAAAATAAGTTCGGAATTGGAGGAATTACAACAATATTCAAGAAGGAATCGATTGTGTGTTTTTGGAGTTAAAGAAGGTGTTGATGAAAACACGGATTCCATCATGTTACAGTTGTTTAAGGATAAAATGAGTTCAATATGGATTATAATAATATCGATAAAAATCATCGCATAGGTAAACAAATCGGTGGCAACAATAGGCAAATGATTGTCAAGTTTGTCCGTCAGACCGTCAGATGGTTATCCAAAACAGGAAACTACTAAAAAACTCCGACATCTTCATAATCCAAGACAAATACCAAAACAGATATGAGAGGCGTTCAAAAATGCTCAAGAAAAGTATGGAAAAAGAAACGTCTAAATAAGTGACGGCAAAATAACAAGAAATACCTGGTAAAAGTAGATAGTTTAATGCAACGAACACTAAACAATATTTGAAGATTTCGTGCCTCGATATCGCAATTTTCGGCTGGTTTATAATTAGGTTAGTTTTTTTAGTCGCTTAATGCGTAAAGGGTCTAAGACTTGGGTAAATACTTCAATCAAAAATCTCAATGGCCCACTTAGTCGTTCATGAGAAGTAACAGCCTTCCACATGTCTGTACCTTGCTTTTATATAATATGTGCCACGGGGCGTAGGAACGCTTACTCGCTCATGAGTAAGTAATTCAACCAATCCCTTGAAGTTTCTTCATTAAATTTACATGCGACAATGAATTTCTTTGAGAAGCCCAAGCTTTGTTGCATTGGTTGTTTTCCGGTACCATCAGACATTAAAACTAATAATCAATAAATTGGATGATTTAATTATTAAAGAAATCAGCAAACTAAAGTTTACTCTTACAAATGTATTTTTAAAGTAAGTAGGCTTGTATAATTAGTCGAAATGTGAGATTAATGCTCATAGTAATAGGTAGTATATATTTCACAAGTGGTAATTTTTTAGAACTTTGTCTTAACACAACTTTAAATCAATATTGCGTAAGTTATTGTTATCATCAATTTAAGAACTTAAGCAATAAAAACGATTAATTTACACTTACACTAACTAGAAAATTATATATAATTCATCTTAATTACCCATTTTCAATTTTGTTCGTTTAATTTGCAAACTCTCTATCTATAATTGCTACTAAAATCGGTCATAAACAATTAAGTTTCAGTTCATATCTATTGTTCATCGACCTAATTAAAAATTGTAATAACTGAACACATTTAGATTATTGTAACCATTTATTAAGTTACTACTATTAGTGCTGTCTTAATTGGAAGTTTAATTAAATTTATTTGTGTGTGTTTTTTTAATCTAAGGTACATTACTAAATCACTATGGCCCAAAAACATGAATTTTTTTGACACGTTCAAGACTTCGCCCGAAGGGAAGATGACACCTAACGATCGCCATACTTGCATTTTCGCGTAAGAGATATTACTGGCTAACTTTCCCCAGAGTCTGGACGTGGGGCAAATCATACGACGATTTTCTTGCTGGTTTTCGGTCTATAATATGACTCGGACGAAAATATGACCCATGTAACGCTAGAGCAGAAAAACCTAATCCTGTCATTGTGCCAGACTATTTCAAAAAGCTAGAGCAAGTATTATATGATCTCAAGATCCAACGTTCTCCATAATTTTGATGAAAAGGGTTGTAGATTAACCTTGCATCACGTCCAACGGGTTTAGGCAAAAAAAAATAGCACGACCAGTTCATTTGTTGGCTAATGAACATGCTGAAAATGTAACAGTTGTTACATGTATTAATACTTTAGGCTAAGCCGTTGCCCGAATGATTATTTTTAAGGATATCCAAAAAGGGCATAATTAATGTATTGATACAAAAAAAAGCGAGAACATAAAAAAACGAAGAGCTATTCTAGACAGTACTATTGAGACAGTAAAGTTAATTAGAAAACGAGGATTGAGCTGTAGAGAGGCGAAAGAGGCAGAAGCGGCTTATACCTTGAATGATGCCAGCTAAATCATGGAAATTTTTGAAATTATTTTGCTTCTAGCATAATATGACCCCCTTTTGGAAAAACATGTAGCGGATTGCATTAGTTCAAGTCATAAGTATAAACAAAGCAGCAGTGACCCAGGCAGACCCGGAAGCTTGGTAATATTTCTGTCAAAAACAACAGTAAATTAAATTATAGAATCAATTGTGAAGCTGATGAAGCAACACATTTCGCAAAAAGTTACCAAATCGGGTATATTCAGTAAACAGATAGATAGTACTCAGGACATCGATGTCTATGATCAGTTATCAGTCATTTTACGTTATGTCACAGACACTGTTAACGAACGCCTAATAGCTGTGGAAAACTGCAAATCTGGAACTGGAAAAATTTTTGCTGATCTTCTTAGCAACGACTTAAAACAAAACAAAATTGGTATTTCCAAGTGCATTGGCAATTCAACTGTTGATGCATCTAACATGCGTAGGCAATATAATGTTTTTTCACTTTTGTGAAAGAATCTTATTTACGTATGTCATTCTGGGAAGAGAACAGTAAATCTAAGTTCATATACTCAAGATAAATGTTTATCTAAAATTTTCGGTCCATATGGAATGCCCGAAAATTCTTCATTTATTCAATTACGCGAAACAATGCAAGAAACATCTGTATCAAGTAAGTTCAAAGCAGACATGCGCTATAAAGCTGCCACACTTTGTGAAAAATTTCAAAAATTTGATATTTCTTTTACGGCTCACATATTCTTGAGAATATTTCGTAGCACGACTCCACTGTCTCTATACCTGCAAACAAAAGGTTTGAAATTGCTTAAAGCTTATCAGATGGTACAAAAGATACTGCAATCATTCAAAGAACAGTCTAGGGATTTTGGAGACACGTTCGAAAAATCAAAACGTTTCGTAGGTCGCTTGGACTAATGAAAATTTTATCGAAAAAATGTTGAATTAATCATTGATGATATTTTTGTACAAAAAAGAGTTCCAAGGAAAAAACAAATGCCTGGTGAAAAATCGAAGGACACAACCTGCTTGCCGACCCAGTTGATAAATTCAAAATAAATGTCTACAACGTAATATACGGGTGTATTAAAACATGCGCCTAATAATTACACCACGCTATTATACGTTGAAAACCAAGCAAAAAACTCGCATTGTAATTGTATCAACAACACATAGTTCAACAAATAAAATAAGTAATCAAATATAAATTATAACATTTCGGTAATAGTTTAAGTATTAATTTAATATTTAAGAATGCAAAATCTTCGAGATTTATAGTTTTGGAAGATGTTGCAACAATGCATTATAAGCTGGGTTGATTTTAAAATGTAATAATAAAAATTGATAGCTTGATGTATGATTGACAAATCAATTATTGTATTTATATTTTAAAATGTTTTTAATATTTTTAAAATTTTTATATATTATTTTATAAATTTTATAATTTAATTTTTTTTTTTTTTTTTTATTTTTTTTTTTAAAAAAAAAAAAAATTTGAAAAGAAAAAGAAAAAAAAAAAAAAAGAAAGAGGTAATTTTAAAGAAAAGAAAAAAAAAAGGAATAAAAAAAAAAAAAAAAAAAAAATAAAAAAAAAAAAAAAAAAAGTAAAAAAACAAAAAAAAAAAAAAAAAAAAAAAAAAAAAGAAAAAAAAAAAAAAAAAAAAAAAAAAAAAAAAAAAAAAAAAAAAAAAAAAAAAAAAAAAAAAAAAAAAAAAAAAAAAAAAAAAAAAAAAAAAAAAAAAAAAAAAAAAAAAAAAAAAAAAGAAAAAAAAAAAAAAAAAAAAAAAAAAAAAATTTAAAAAAAAAAAAAAAAAAAAAAAAAAAAAAAAAAAAAAAAAAAAAAAAAAAAAAAAAAAAAAAAAAAAAAAAAAAAAAAAAAAAAAAAAAAAAAAAAAAAAAAAAAAAAAAAAAAAAAAAAAAAAAAAAAAAAAAAAAAAAAAAAAAAAAAAAAAAAAAAAAAAAAAAAAAAAAAAAAAAAAAAAAAAAAAAAAAAAAAAAAAAAAAAAAAAAAAAAAAAAAAAAAAAAAAAAAAAAAAAAAAAAAAAAAAAAAAAAAAAAAAAAGAAAAAAAAAAAAAAAAAAAAAAAAAAAAAAAAAAAAAAAAAAAAAAAAAAAAAAAAAAAAAAAAAAAAAAAAAAAAAAATTAAAAAAAAAAAAAAAAAAAAAAAAAAAAAAAAAAAAAAAAAAAAAAAAAAAAAAAAAAAAAAAAAAAAAAAAAAAAAAAAAAAAAAAAAAAAAAAAAAAAAAAAAAAAAAAAAAAAAAAAAAAAAAAAAAAAAAAAAAAAAAAAAAAAAAAAAAAAAAAAAAAAAAAAAAAAAAAAAAAAAAAAAAAAAAAAAAAAAAAAAAAAAAAAAAAAAAAAAAAAAAAAAAAAAAAAAAAAAAAAAAAAAAAAAAAAAAAAAAAAAAAAAAAAAAAAAAAAAAAAAAAAAAAAAAAAAAAAAAAAAAAAAAATCGATCATAGAAGTAACACTTTTACTGCCTAGGCAGTAAAATGATTTTAATGCCAAGGCATTAAAAAAAATTTTTTTTTCTTTTTTTTTGAAATCTTGCTCTGCATGAGTATCCAACCAAAAAAGTTATTCTAGTAAATTTAGTCACTGTATAATAAATTAACTATATTAGGGACATTCTGGACCGGTTAAAAATAAGTTAAAAAATAATGTTAATTGTCGCGTTATTAGCGATGACTTTTACTGGTTCAAAATAAGTAAATAGTTACAAAAAGAAAGACAAAATTCAGAATTTTATTATAATTTTAACTGTAACATTCATAATTAAATCAAAACAGAATATAACACAGAACATAACAAAAATGTAAGTAGATGAAATTCTACATATAATACATATTAATGATTATTGTGAATATTTATAGTAATTTGCGAACAATTTTCCAACATTACTCCACTGGCTTGATAATCCGTTGTGCCTTTTGTAATCATAGTATAATTATTTTTATTTATTTGTGAACTAGTGCTACAACCGACGATATTTTGTTCTTTGGGATCCGAAAAAAGTCTTTCACTAACATTTGTTTTTGCAGCTATAGAGTCTTCAATATAACCTTCGGCTATTGTTGATGATCTCCAACCACCATGTCTTTTAACGTGGTTATATCTGCCCCAGAGTCCACCAACAATGTTGCAGAACTTCTGCGAAAACAATGCCCAGTAAATTCTTGTGGGTTTGGTAATTTTAAAAATTTTGCAATTTCTTCTGGCATTTTTCCAAATTTATGGATACCAAGCGGTTGTTTGTATGCCTTACCATTATTGTATTTAAAAAAAATTAGGTAGCCAGCCTGATGGTCTACAATCTTCATATTTTCTGTAGAAGTTTAAATGTTCCACTACAATAAATGAGCGTAATTTTTTTGTCTTCGTGTCAGGAAGAGTTATAAATAATTTTTCCCCATATCTTCAATTTGAGCTTTTTCCATTCGGTATAGCTCATCACTTCTACATGCTCCCGCTATGCCAAAAATTAAAGCAACCTAAAATAAAAAAATCGTTTATTTAATACTAAATTAAAAATTTATCATTTCTAAATTCTTACCTTCGTAGATAGGTATATATTATCTGGAGCTTCCAACAAAAATTCCTGAATTTGTGATTTCTGCAGTACTCGGGATTTTTTGGCACGATAACCATCTGATTGACGCTTTAAAAGGCTCGCAGTTTTAAATATTTAGATATATCTATAGTATTGTTAATATGCAATGTAGTCTTCAACATAGAATATGTAGACCATAAAGTCGAAGATTTCAATTTCTTGGCTAATTCTGCAAAGTACGCCAGTAAAACGTTTTCTGAAAATGATCCGATTTTCTTGTTAATGCGATAATCCATAAATTTTCTATAACATATTTCATACAATTTTCTGGATTTTGTAGGCAACAAATTATATTCTGCATTTTTGCCAATTCTTCAATTTCGGGAGGTGTTAAGATTTCTTCATCACTTTCCATTATTTTAGAAAATATCTCTAAACACAGATTAATCTCTTCTCCAAACAACTTAATCTTAAGATAAACAGATAAAAAATGGCGATTTTCAACTAAACAAATCAGAAAAGTACATAACAACCCAGACTTTACTTAGCAACGGCAATGGTAATGTGATTTAAGCAGGCACATGGAATCCACTAACCTCTATCTCATTGACAATCAATTGATAAAGAAAAATTGAAGCAAATTGAATGTAACAGTGATGTCTTATTTTTCGGTAGATATTATTATGTATACAATTTAAGGTCTAATCGACAATAATAATTAGAAAATACGATTTAATTATTACCTATAACATACAATTAGATTTTTTTTCCCCCCCCCCCCCCCCCCCCCCCCCCCCCCCCCCCCCCCCCCCCCCCCCCCCCCCCCCCCCCCCCCCCCCCCCCCCCCCCCCCCCCCCCCAATAATATTAAAAATTGTGAGTTGTATCCGTTATAAAAAGTTTTCATTTTAATTTGATTTTTTAATCACACTGTACAAACAATCGGAGAAAAAATTATATGTTTCACACGGCAGAGAATCAGATTTCATTTTTAAAATTTTTGGCTTTCTCGGATTTTAAAAATAAAATTATATGTTGTAGTACTTTATAAAACAAGTTAAATTAAATTTGAACAAATTTCAAAATTTGATTAGGTAAGGTCATGTTTGAGGTCAAAGATCAAACATATACTCAAATATCTTAAAAAGTATTCCATGTACACAGTCGTATAATATATCAATCGAAAGGGAATTGCAAGCCAATTTTAAAAATGCATTTAAATTTTGGGTACAAATGTTATTTCACTTTTAAAATTTGTTGAAAATAAAATAAAAATAACAAAAAGTTGATAAATTTGTTTTTATTTTGGCCACCGCAGTTGTCTCTCAAATATTGCTTGTTCATTGATACCTTTGGTTAATAAATAAAGTAAAGAAGAACCAATTCCGTTCGCACCTCTTCCTGCGAAGCCTTCATGCCACAAACACATGAATGCGTTATTTGTGTCCCTTATATGAACTCAAAAGTTATAACAGGAGAGTTGCGATAAGTAAAACATATCTGAATGGACCAGAGTGGGTACAAACATAACTTGTTCTAAATCCATGGAAATGCAGCAAACAGTGCTTCCCACTTGTTGTAATTCAATCGTGTTTTGTGTTTGTAGATCCCTGGCTCTCTCAGCTTTTCTCTGATGCAGTTCCAACTGGAATGCAGCTGTCTTGCTTGTTGTGATATTCGCTTTGATTTCACAGTCTAGTCTGTCACCAAGTGTGACAAGTGTCCATCCTAGGTCGACGAAAGAAGATAAAGTCGGGAAATATTTTTTGAAAGTGGCGCTATAAAACTTGTAGGTAATAGCTGCTTTATCTAGAATGCTCTAAACAACCTATTAATATTTACATCAGGACTTAATTATTCTTTATTGGATTTTGTGCGCGTGTAGTGTCCAACGTCTCTTGGTATAGAGTTGATATGAATTTTGACAAAGAAGGTAATCATTTTCTGTAAATTTAGATTTCTTATGGCACGTTCTTCTGTCTGTGAAGCATGTGTCGCCATTTTCTTTTTGCGATTAGTACATCTACTGCTTTTCTTGTAATGTTAAACGTTTCGATAAAAGTTTTTTGCACACTTGAACAAATATGATTCCTTCATTCGGAACAGTGTACGAAACTGTGTGCTGCCGTTTACTGTTTTCTGGTATTTCATAATTTCCATGGCGCTGTCTTCTAACAGACAAGAGATGTATAAACCCTATCAAATATGTGCTTTGAGTTTTAACTTTTTATTATTAAATTGTTAAAATATAGCTTTGCGTCTATCGACACTTAAGCTTCTACATTTAAATTTGCATTTGCAAGATATCTAAAACAAAACATACTGTGCAATATTCCGTTAGATATCGCCGTTGGATTATAAAAGTAATCAGTAACCTCATTTTTTGGTTCCAATTTTTCTTGTTTTTAGTTTTATAGGCTTTACCCGATTCCCTCAGGTGTCTCTGCACACTTCTTTCACTTCCAGTGCCGTTACTTCTACGTTTTCTTACAGTAATATCACTCATTTTAGTAGAAATCACAGAAAGAGCGCGGATTAATCGAGATGTCAGAATGGCACTAACACCTTTGTTTAGAAACTCATTTGGTGAATACCGACAGCCCATTTTAGTAAGAGATAACACGTTTTCTAATTGAGCTGGCATATACCACTTTTGTTGGGACATACAGCATGGTACATGTTACCTAGTGATGAGATAAACTCAAAAATTTTAAATATGGCACTTACACTCCTTTGTTATTTCCTCTCTTCAATTGTTTTGTAAATTTGAATCATTCGAAGTGCAATAAAAGAACACGATGTAGTTAAGCAATACGGTAAGCTAAATCGATCATTATTTCCATACCCAAATACAGGTTGATGTATCCAAACCTGATAAAACATGAGCGTCTGGTACAATTTTATTAACTTGTCGACCGATAAAAACATGTCAATATTTGCAGAAATATAATACTTGGATCTCTAATCCGATATTTTGGATATGCGGCCATTCTTGAACGAAAGGTAATTTTTCGAAATTTGCGCAATACTATTACATCTCTACGTAGAACAGTTGTTTGTGCTCCAAAAGGTTTAATAGACAACGTTAAACTTCCCTTAATAGTGAATGCACACATTAGATTAAGCACATTGATGTAAATATTTCCCGGTTCCTATTTTAAACCTAATCTTGAAACAGATTTTCCTTCATAAAGGATGTAGGCTATAAGAATTCAAAAGACAACCTAAGAGAAAATATCCGTTTTTGAATCTAAAACGAGTTAGCGGATAAGTCAGCACAAACAAGTGTTGAATTTGATGATGATTCGAAGTAGTTACAGACTACTACTACTACTACTCGTAGATATCCCATAATTGATTGTGCCTGATGTCTAAAAGTTTTTTTTGGCTACAGCTATCTTATTGTTTAAACAATCTTCAACATAGCCCTCCGCTATGCTGGCGAATTTCCATCCGCCATGCCTTTTGAGTGCTAGGATATCTGCTCCTGAGTTTGACAGAAATGGTGTTGATGTCCTTCTAAAGTGTGCCCTGTATACTCTCTAGGATTAGGAAGATTTAAAATAAGCAGCTATTACAAGAAGATATCGCTCCAATTGTGTGATGTCCTACATTCTGAGCTTCTGCACATTTTCCTGCATGATATTCAGGACGAAAGGCTGAAATATTTTGCATATGGATATGACATCAATGAAATTTTCTTTCTCGGCATTACAAACAGTAAAAGTTCTTTGTGTATAGGTTTTCATATCTGGTACGTGTATTATTAAAACATCATCTTTAACTATAACATAATCCATCTTCATGTTTGTGAGTTCGTTAGTTCGACAGGTACCGGAGATCCCAATGATTAATAAAACCTAAAACAATCGCTTCAATAATATTAATTCTGAATAATAGTAAGCGTTACCTTTGATAACAAATAGAAAATTTTCAATATCGTTTTGATTAAAGATTTTTGATTTTTTATTAACGTGTCCTACTGACTTTTTATTTTAAAATGCTGTAACTTTTGTAAAAGTTCCAATATTTACATTATCTTTTACTAATAATGTAGCCTTTAGCATTGAGTAAATTGACCAGAGGGTTGAAAGATTTGTATTTTGTGACAACTCGGATAAATAAGTTAAAGGGCATTTTCACTGTATCTTTGTACCTTCTTGGTAGCACACCATCGAATAAATTGATTGTACTAGAGGTTATATTTGGTTTTAGATTTTGCAGGTAGTAAATCCAGTGTAACCTCTTTCGCCTTGTCACTTATTTCAGGTGGAGTAAAGTGCATCCAATTCTTCAATAGAATCTTTTTCCATTCCACTCAATTTATTAAAAATTACACTAATTACAAACGAATCAATATTCAAAATAACACCTATGACATAACCTACGTCGTGCTTTGTTTCCGGAAACACAGAAACCAGGCCTCGATTTTCTGTGGTAGAAACTTTTAAACTCAACAATTATATTGTTTAACTCCTAGTAAAATAATCTACTATTTTTAACAAATTGATTTTAAAAGGGCAAATTAAAGTGTAGTAGGAAGAATAATAGCCCTTATTAACATAACAATAGATTTAGTCTATTGGTTTGTGTTATTAGTGTTACTTCTTTTGGTAACCTGGGCGGACCCTCTTCTGTTGGGAAAATTGTAAAAAACAAACTGGTTCCCTTTAATATCAATTTTGCATGATACTTTTCCCTTTGTTGTCTTCATCGAATGTAAAATGGATTTATAGTGAGTGATAAGAGGAATTTTCTTGCATTTAAAAGCCCGGATCTCCAATGTCGCCATTTTCATTTCCAAGGGACACAACATAGTTTATTTAGAAGTTGGCGTGGACTGAAATGCACAATAAGTTCTTGGATAGAAAATATACATTGTTTTAAATTTCTTTTTAAATAGGCCAAACGCACAGTCGCACAAGAACTTGGTGTGCCCTACGGGCATGAAAGACAACACTCTCTCTTGTTTTTATTGTTACTGATCCTCCATGCCAAGTAAGAGAGTAAAATGTTATTTTTATTTTGCCCAACACAGTTGTCTGCGTGAAGGCACATCACATCCTCTTCCTTACTATTTTGCTCCAAGTAATGATGAAACAGGCTTGTAATAAGGTTTGAGCCTTTAGTAGAGCTTACACTTTCTGGATGAGGTTGGTTTACAAGTACTCCAACCTTAAATGGTACTTAAAATAAATTGGTCCAGGCTGTAAGGAGATTGCTGGGAATATGAACCTATTGGGCCATATAAAAGCTGTAATGAACACTAGTTTTCTCTAGCGGATTGTCAAGTGAGGCTTTAGTGATTTTTATTGTATTTTTTATGATACTCTCTTTCATTTTTTACTAGTTCACAAATGCAACTTCATTTTTTCAATGTTAGTTGGCTATTTTATCCTCTTCACTTGCATGCGCCATAGTAGCCCCAGAAGTATAATGCTTTGACAAAAAGCGCAGAGGTCAGAACTTTGGTCTCATGACGACAATGGTTGAGAGCATGTCTCTCGCTAAATGTTTGTGAACACTCTCCAATGATACAGGTTTTCAACCATATCCTCTGAAAATGACAGTTTGTAAATGTCATACATTTTTCTTACTATCACTAGAAGGTAAGAATTTCAGAATTGTGCTGAAAACCGTACTACTTCTACCTGGCAGATATATTGTATGCTGCTCAGCGTAGTTGCTTAGGAACATACTTTGTGTCAGAAAATGAAGTTGCATTCTTGGCAATTTTGTTGGCATTTCCATGAACCCTGAAACCAATCCAGTGTCATTGTACATTTTTAATAATCTTTTTTACTTTAATTTGATGACAGAACATGTAAGTTTCCCTACATACCCCCTGCACTTTGATAAGATAAATGGTTTGAGATTGTTTCCTAGCAAAATTTGCTTGTTTAGAACACTACACAATAAGTTGGTGCCAACCACTCAAACATAAACAATAATAAGAAAGTCAGCTGTCTGGCACAATACAGCCAACTCCGTTTAGCCTTTGGTTTTCACTAAAAAGTTATACAGCCAACAACTTTTTTTATATATTTTATTTTTTTTTTTTTATATATATATTATATTTAATTTATTTTTATTTAAAAAAAATTTCTTTATTTAATTAATTTATTTTTTTTACATAAAATAAAAAATTTTTATAAAAAAAAAAAAAAAAAAAAATATTAATTTAAAAAAAATTTTTTTTTCAAAATAGTATATTATGCTACTAGGGGTAGAACGCATTCTTTTGTGTTGAGCGAAGGTATTGCGGCCGAAGCGCAGCTGAGGCCGCAAAATACTTTGCGAAACACAAAAGGCGTTCGACTCCGTGTAGCATATACTATTTTTCTTCAAGCGTAAAAAACCAAATTCTTGAAGTAATTGAGGTGGTTTTAGAATGAATAGGCAACAGCGTTAACTCAACTTTACAACTGTCAAACATGACTGTCAAACAACATTATTTTTGTTGTGTGTATTAACACGGTTTGTAAAGGAAAATTTTGTATTAATTTGTAGAGTAAGAAAGAAAGCTATAATTATTTAACAATACAACAATAATAATAATTAACTCTTATTTCAGATGAAAACTTAAAACAAACATTCTTTTGTAGTAACTATATAGTGGAAAAAATACCTATTTCTTATTTATAGTAATATTAAAGGTACAATTTTGTAATGTCGAGTTAATAATATTTAATCCACTACTTGCTGTTTTAGAACTGACATTGACGTCATTATAGTCGTGATGGATTTCATATTCACTTGACTGGGATATGCTCGATGTTGCGGTGGAAGTACTAGGCCTGTTAAGATCACCTGATGTTACGGTAGATGTGTTACCTTCATCGCACCCTAATATTCTATTGGCAATTTCACGTTTGTTTGAAAGGGAGTCTTCGATGTATCCCTCAGCTACATTGTTAGATTTCCATCCACCGTGTCTTTTTAGAGTGGTAATGTCTCCACCATTGTCAACTAACAATGTAGCTGAGGTTCGTCGCAGTGTATGACCAGTGTATTCCTCTGGATTAGGTAGTTTTAAAAAGTTGCCACTTGTTTTGGTATACCTGAAATTTTATGTATCCCCATAACGACACGGTGGCATCTACCATTTTGGTATTTTAAAAGAATCTTGTTATGTTGATGTCATTAGGTCGAAGTGTCATATATTGTCTACATAAATTTAAATAAAAATCTCCAACTATGGTAAATGTCCGTGACTTATTCGTTTTAGTATTAGGAATTTTTACTAGTATTATACGTTCCAGGTCTTCGATATCCTGTATTCTTAAATTGACTAGTTCGTCGCAACGACATGCCCCACTAACTCCGAATATTAATACGATCTAAGAAAATAGTATCTACTTTAGCGATTGAAAAAGTTATATTTGAAATTACCTTCATGGCCAAATATTCATTGTTTGGCGCATTTTGTAAAAAGTTATTAAAATGTTCTTTTGAGAAAACTTTTGCTTTTTGGTTGATACCCATCAGCTTGGCGCTTCAAGAAGGAAATTAATTTTGCGTAATTTTTAAGTTTATGTCATGTTTAATATTTAATTGGCACTTTAGCATGGAATATTGTGCCCATAATGACGAACTTTTCATAGTTTCCGCCAAATGGGAAAAATACGCTAACATAACATTTTCTGTGTAATTGATTATATTATTTTCTTGCGCCCATTTCAAAAATTTATTGTAAGCAAAATCATATATTTTGCGCGATTTGTTGGGGATCAAATTTTCAACTAAGGCATCGGCGATTTGTTTTATTTTAGGTGGAGTTCCTTCAATTTGCGACATTTTTAAAAGTTTAAATTTTAAATGGCGTTTCTGCTTAAAAGTGCTAATACCTCTACCGGCAAACTAAGTTACTAATTGAGCGTAAAATAATAATATTATTGTACGCCGTAAAATAATGTAGTCGTTCTATATATTCAATGCGGTATAGTAAAATTCATATTTTAGCACGCTTGAAGAAAAAATTTGAATATAATCGGTTTAATAAACTAGATCGTCTTATAATCACCAAATTGAAACAGGACCAGTTGTCAGGCCCATGTAATATCTCTATAACGACAACTGATCCCCTTTCTCAAACGAAACATCGGTTGATATTTCTTATATTTTCGATAATTTCCTTACTGAAAACATACTTGACAATCGACTTTGGGTTATAAAAGGAGAAACCTATTACAATAATCGAATGAAAACTCAAAAATCGATATTTTCGACCCCAACCTCATATTTTAGCTGTATTAAAATTGTTCTCTTCCGACAACTGGACCCTTTTTGTTTTCCTCATCACAATTAATTTTTTTATATATTTATTTATTAGTAACTTAGTAACTAGCGATCATAGCAATATATTTACCTAAATTAAACAATGACATTTGTCAAATATACTTTTCCATTATTCAGAAATACCTAACACTTCTTTTTATAAATTTTATATTTTCATCTCAAACTTTATTATGTATTACATTAATTATGCATTTAGTTGAATGTGGTTGAAATGTTATATATAACTACGTTGTTACGTAGTTTTCATGAGTGTTGCTATCATTTTTTCGTTCACTAGGTTAAATGTGATTCCCAAAATGAAATGCAGATGTGGGTGTGTGTGCATGTATTGCTTTAGATGATACTCCTTGTTATCAGTAACTATAACAATAATACGAACTCGTGTTTTCAGTAATTGAGTAAATTCTCATGTCTAAATTTAGAGGGTAGTCGCATATGCACGTTATTCACCTTAAAACGAGATAGAATAAAGATAAGGTATTACGAAATGACGTTTAAACAAAATAAACCACATTTTTTAATAGGTATACAAGAAACGACATTAAGAAATGCATTAAACGGCTTAACGTAAATTTCATCATTTCTACCGAATAATTACCAGTGACATAAATAATTCCCCATTTTAGGTAATGGTCAATATTGCATAAAATGCGTGTAATGCTTTTCTGATGAAGAATGAAAACCATAATCATAAATCGTGACAGTAGCGCACGGACAATGAAAAAAAGCTGACATTTGGTGGGAGGCAGTTGTCGACAATTCGACATACATTCGTTAGACTGCCCTTGTCGGTTTGTTTAGTTACCTTTGGCGTACCAAATAAATGGCACGCAATTTACTTTTATTAGAATTTTCAGCTGTGCTCGATGTAATTGGATTACCAAAGAACGCAACGTAGCAAAATGTTCTTCGGCTCCGCCACATTTTCTGCCTGAACCATGTAAAAACACTATTTTAATACATTTCGTGTAGATATCACATACATGGTTTTTCGTGTAATATAAATAAAAAGAAATCAAATATTTGGTATTAATGGAAGATGATTTAAATGACAAGTCATCGATTGCGGGAGGTAACCTCCCATGGCTTTGTATTTTTAAAGATGTTGAATTGTGACTTTAATGTGGTTGAAAATCTATTGCATTTGTTATATGAATATCGTAAACAACAAAATGATAGAGTTATTATCATAGCTATGTGACGTCCAACTTTATATTTAGGAAGTTATTAAATAACCGAAGAGTTCGCTATAAAAGCGACGTGTTTATCTTTAAAGGTACATTTTCCGTTACTTATAATAACGGAAGCACATATATTATGTGTACATCACAAACAATAAATATCAATTACTGTTCCGATAATAATAATAATAATAAAAATAACGCAATAAATATTTTAATAGATTAAAAGATTACAACAATAACCAAACGGTTTATCTAAACAGATAATGAAGTAATTGACGAAAATGGAGCAATAATAATGTACTACTTAATCCATAAATTTATGATTCTTTACTTATCTCATTCTATTGGAGTTATTTGCATTAAAGGCGGTTTCATGTTTTGTAATATCAATTTTGGTAAAATCGTTACTTTTAATTCAATGTTGCAATGTATGTTTTGCTGAGACATTCGTCCTTATTGCGTTAAGTGATGGGTCAAAAAACAATATTTTTCGATTTAGTAACATATTATCCTGATTAACACTAAAACCAAAAAATTGTTTAGTAATTGACATACTTCTACAGTTTAACAATAAATTACATTCTGTGATTCTTCAACCAATTTAAAAAAATCGAAGTCGAAATTGGAGAGAAATAACAGGTTTGTGTCTATAATATACAGGCTTCTACAAATGATTGTCTTATCGGGTAATGGTTGGAAAATTAAAAAATGAAAATTTGCAATTTAAATTGATGGCGAATTAATTTATAGTAATGTCATCATATTTCAGTTATTTCATCGTTTGTTGTAATTATTATCCTTGGTTGTAGATAGATATAGATACATTTTTTTAGTTTGTCTAAATTTACGTTTTTTACAAACGATTCGGTAACTAAACTAAACAAACTCCCCTAAGAACTAAAATTCAAGCTCCTTTTTAAACCCCCACACCGAAACTAAAATTGCCCTTCTTCCACATAAACATTTCTGCATCTACTACTACCCTCATCCATTCCTCTCCTTCCCCTTTTTCTCCTAATATTACTTATCTTTTTCTCTCTTCTCTTCTGATTTCACCACACTCTTCCATCAAATGCTGCAAGTCCTCCCATCCCTCCCACAAATTTCTGCTCTTTCTTTCTCCATCCTTTAGCCAATACCTGTTTACCTTTTTTTTCATTCCACATCTAAATCTCGCTATCATAGTTTTCGTCTTTAAACTTTTTTTGTTTCCCGTATTATATTTCGGTACTCAATCGGTCATAATCTTTTCATATCCTTCGTTATATCTTACTTCCCTTATTTTGTTCTTCTTCCTTGAATTTGCGAATCCTTATCCCTTCTCACTATATCGTTTTCTGTACTTGTGCCTACCGCTCTTCTTTTTCTACTTCTTCTCTAGCATATATATAATTTTATTCTCTGCTTCTTCACTTCTTTCCAACATTCCTTTAGAAATTGTATTTTCCTCCCTTTTCCCTAAATCTTCTTCATACCTCATTGCTATCTTTCCAGCTTGTACTCGTATCTTCTCCATTTTATTTCTACTCAACTATATATGACGGTGTTTCCTTTTCTAGCCCCAACGTCCACCTCCAATACTTTTCTTGTACTTTCTCCACTTTTTCCCAATCCTTCCATCCCCATACCTCCGCTCCATTACATCATAACACTCATCACTAATTTCTGGAAAAGCCATTTTCTTTTTTCCATGCTAGCCCCAAATACTCTCTCTCCTATTCCCCACACTTGCCCCACAACTTTGTTACATTTTTTTTAGTAATTCCCTTATATCTTTATATCTTTATTATTATATTTTATAGTATATCCTAGATATTTTCATTCGTTCACCCTTTCTATCACTTCTTCTTCCCATTTCCACTTTTTCTTCTCTTATCCTTCTTCCTTGTTTTTTTTTTGAAACACTATTACTTTCGCCTTCATTCCCTTTCCTTCTACAGGGTGGGGCACTACCAACGAATTATTCTGTAGCACTAAAACGACAAATAATGTAAGAAATCTTAAGGCATACATATATCTAGATGATTTGAAACCACATTTTAAACATATTTTCGATTGTACAGGGTGCTCCAGAAACACGTACTATATCAAAGTTGGGTTATTTTAAATGGAACACCCGGTATTTTTTCTATTTTGAATTGTAGGGTAAAAAATAATGTATGTTTGTTAACATGTTCCTATACCTGCTTGTTTTCGTTTTTGGGATAAATCTATTTTACATGATTTGCAGACCCTCCAAAAAATGCCATAACTTCAAGATAAATAAGAACAAGCAATTTTTGTTTTACATCACCTTACTAAGAACCTTCAACATCCCTTTTGCAATATTTACTATTATGTTATGATGTACAGAGTGTTTTAAATACTACCGCATAACTCTAACGACTTAAAACTTAAATAACTTGAGTAAAATGTGTGTCTTGCGACATCTCGTGTAAACATTGACACGTGTGAATAGTATAAACTAAAAAATGCCAACAGTTAACTGTAACGACATGTGTGTTAAAGTCCAAAGCGCTATCTAAGCGGTAGCTTTAATGCTTGAAACACACGTTGTCGATAAAGCCAAGTATAACTTGTACAGAAACATACACACAACTTAAATGGAACACCCTGTATTTCTGTAACCCTATTACCTGGTTACTATGGTTGTGGTGTACTAGGGTAGGAAGATTGAACAAGATACTAAAGTACTAATCAGCAGACATAGAAACACTCAGTAGTCGGAGAGTTTGGGTTGTGGGCTGAACCGTTACACGTTGGGTTCTTATCGTACTAGAAATTATTTTATTTGGGCGCCAAGTTCAATTTAACTGAAGCGAGTACTAACTCGGAACTAGTCGTTAGCAGTAAGCTGAAAGTACTGAATTATTCCGTTCAAAATTCAATTTAATTCACGTTGGTAGCAAGGAAATCCTCCAATACGGAAAATCATATATTTAGTCAATAACTAGATTATTTATACACAAACAAATAAAGGTGTACTCAATTGGAGTACCTCGGCGCACAGCAAACAATCAACATTCACGTAGAAAACAAGAAAATATATAGTATAGCTAGACAAAAAATTTCACGCAGCTACTGATTAGTCCGCAACTTAAAAATGTACTCGTGACCGCACGCCTATGTTCTATAATTATGACGGTTGTTTACACTCGCATGTAATTAAACGCAAACCGAGTTCATGTAAGTATGTGTTTAAAGAGGCAAGTGCCAGTATTTATTTAGTAAAATTTCAGTTAAGCTACGATAGTGCACTAACGCGGCGCTGAATGAGGTTTCCCTTCCAAGGGGGTTATGTTAATAGCAAATAAACGGATGTTCCTTACACGTCCCGAACAGAATGAAATCTTACTACAATACGATTTATGTATCATACAATGATTCTAAGGTTAAACAAAGTTAAACGGTAGATTTCTACCAGCGACGTTCAGCAAGTATAGGAGAGCGCGACGGCATGATCTCTGAAGGTGATTAATGCGTGCTTAAATTTTAGGACGAGGCGCAAGTTCGCTCACGTAAGTAAAGTCCCCCTCTTGGGGTGGTGCCGACAGCACGAAAAGGAAAGAGTAACGGAATTGTACGACCTGTTCGATGGCAGAAAATCCCTGGAGGTGGTGCAAAATTCCCGTAACGTAGACGGTTCCCAATACGAAAGTTTGTGCGTCTTGGAATCGGTAGCTGATTTTCCGCACCCCTTTCAGGTGGTGGAACGGTAGTGTTTAACCCAAGGACGTTGACCAGGTGCGCCTGTATTTTGTGGCGATGTGGACGTTGCCAAGCACGATTGAAACGGCGACAAAAAGAGCGAAAAGAAGGAGGAGGAACAAAAAAACCTCTGTAAGAAAACATTCACTTGTAAGTATGCCCTTTCTTTGGTTAAGCAACAATCTGATTTCTTATATTTACCTGTGGAATATAACCAGCGTTACTAAGGACGTCTCAAATACGTCATGGTGGAGATGCACCCATTATTTATGAAGAAAACTCTCGTTCTTACGGACAGAATTTAACAGAAGTTTCACACGAGGTTTAGCGATGTAACATGGCTGCTTGCGGGCGAGAGATTTTTAACGAAAACCGATAAGCCAGAAAGGACGTTCGTTTTAATAAATTCCCACAATGCACTTCGGAGTTTTCCGGCGTATGCGCCAATTTTGAAAAGATGACAAATCTTTCGCTTCAACACCGGTATATCGTAAGTGGCCTAACTTCGGCGAGTGAATTATAAAACTAAACAATGTTTTGTAGGAAAATGGTCTATTTAACCGTTACAACCCAATAACATTTCCTTCCCATTTCTGTGTTATGTCTACGGTATGTTTTTTCTACTGTTTTTTCCATTTTTTTTACAATGTCTTTGATTTCCTCTTCTATCCCTTTCTTTGTTTCTTGGTCATATTCCATTATTTGTTTTATATTTTCAGTACTTTCCTCTGTCCATACTTTTTTACTATCATTTTCCCTTAGGTTTTCGTCCTCTTCTACTTCTTTTCGTTAAAGAAAACTTCTATTGGTTGATGATCTGATTCTTCTTCTTCTCCTATTTTAATTTTGTCTATTTTCCATAAACTTTCTTCGTTCCCTATCACATAATCTATTACCGATTCTCCTCTTTCACTTATTGTATACTCCTTCTCTTCACACGTTTTCAATAGTATTCTTCCTTATCCATTTATTTTGTATCCATTGACATTCTCCTTTTTCCTCTCCATTTACCATCATCCCTCCCTCTTCTCCTATTTTTGCGTTAAAATCCCCCTAATATTATTTTCCTACTTCTTCTTCTTTCAGTACTTCTTCGATATTATTTCTGGTTTCCTTCATCTCTTTTCCATATACTGTTAACACTACGTAATTTTTTTGCTTCGTTTGTTCAATTACTATTCACTTACTAAAAATCACTCTAACCACGTCTTTACGTTACCACTGCTTGGAATCGTATCCTAGCCTTGGTTGTAAATTGTGTGTTGTTCGTAGTTTATCGTTAATTTTGTTCATTTAATTACCAACTTGACTAGACAATCATTTATAGAAACCCTGTATAACTGAAACATGATGAAAGTACAATTATTTCAGAAAGAATAATTACCTTATACACAAATCTTTCAATTTATTCGTTACTACGCGTATTTTGTTTAAAGGACGCTACCTAAAGCGGACATAATTTATTAATTTTATTTCAATTATTTACCTTTTACAGGGAGGCGCAAAGTTGTGATATCGGATGATAACTTACTTAAAAAAATAACTTTCAAAATTTGTAACGCTCTATTATAAAGCTACTTGAAATAATTTAACATGTATTTTCTTTAACATGTTATTTCCAAGTCAGGGTTCCCGGTTTTCGACCTCAAGCATGGATATCTCGGTTATTATAAGAGATACAAGATCGGTGAAATCAGACGAAAGTTGCACATTTTATCCTGATCAATAATTTAAAAGAAAATATGATCTGTCATTTGTTGTGTTTGAATTATGTCAAAAAAATTGAAAAACTTGTTTTCGTTTTTATTTTTTTTTTTTTTTGAGAGGATACCGACAACGCTAGAATTTTTGACTAAAACATCGTTAGGGTAGCTTTTGCAACAAATCTAAATCTGTCATCATATTTTCTATAACATTTTAGATGCAATAGTCATAATACTTAACTTTGATTTTCCTTATGGGCGATGCACAAAATACTATACTCGGACACTTGAAAATGGCCATAGAGTAGGCGACATTTAATTAATTAAGAGGGTAAATAATAAAAACGAACTTGATTCTTGTGAAAGTTTGGAAATTTTTAAAAACAGAAGTTTGGTAATGAATTATGATGATCACGGTCCATTAGGATTTTCGGAATTATTCAAGCTTATATAAGAGTTACTGAGGTGTAACGACGCATGATAGTATACAGGGTGGTGCTTTTGAAAATGGGTCATAGGGATTTAGCATTGTGAACTGTTTTTTAAATTCCTGCTTGCCCTTTTAAGTGACAAAAATGGTTTGGTATCAAAACGCAGCGCATAGCGCTCGCTATCGAAACCAGCTGAATTACACGGTCTTTTGAAAATTCATCAATAAAAATTACTTTCCTATTTAATTTAGTTCTAATATCATTCGAAGCTGTTCCTTAGGAATAAGGCTTTTATTTGCTTATTAATGACTTTGCTTTCAGCTTTTTGTCTAAACGTAGGAATGCCGATGGCAACCCAATACTATTTTTCTTTCATTATCAAAATTTACTTTTATTTTTATTGATAAATTTTTGAAAACAACGTGAAATTCAGCTGACTCCTAATAGCAACAGCTATACGGACTAATTTTAGCTTCATTTTGATACCAAAACCATTAACCTATTACCCGTTTTCAAAAGCACCACTCTGTATATGAGTTTCCTATTGCTTTTATTTTTAGTATCGGTTCGCTGTTGATGATATCTTAGCTATTGAAACACGTGTCAAGTTGCTACGGTTAATTGAAGAAAAGTAAGTTTTGCCGGCAGCCGAAGAGTAGGGCGTGGGTGAGAAAAAGGATCCACCGCTTCTTCAGAACTGTCTTGAATTAATCCGAGGGGCGCCATAGTTCTAATGCGTGGATACAAACCTGCTTCCGAACTAAAGAAACAGACGCAACAATCAACCGTAACAAATTAAAGGAGCAATGTATACAATAAAGAGAGAGAGACACAAGTAACCTACAAACGTTATATTTAATAACACACCATAAAAAAAAAAGGAACAGAGCACAATTTAAATATATCCACTTACAACGTAAGTTAATCCTACGAAGCGTATTCGTTCGTACCCATATATATAGTCGTACACAAAAGAAGGAAAAAAAATATATAAGATTAATAGCAAGTTATTAATTTATGTGGTACGCCACTGGCGTTATTTAATCTAAACAAGATGGCGACGTGACCACACCCGTACCATACGAAGGTGTATTCAGTGTTCGCAGTTGCAATATTTAGCGTTAAAAAAGTATCGGAGATTTAGGTGTTTCCCCAAAAGAGCGCTCTTCCGTGGTATTACACTTATACTCTAAAATCCCCAAACAATGGTGGGTAAATGAAGCAAGTTCGCGCCTTTACGGTACACATTCGTTTACAGATTGGGCAAGTATATGCGCCACAACAAGTTAATTAATTATATTGTAGTGAATTAACAAAAAAAATATAAATACGTGAACAAATACGTTTCGAGTTCCAAAGATTTAACTGCACTTAAGGTGCCAAGACAAGTTGTACTTATTTAGGTGTTACGCTTGAGACGTTTTCGGTAGCAGTGTGACGTCCCGGAGATGGTTTGTTTTCAGCGTAGAAGTATAATTAGAAAAATCTGACCTTATGTTGTAGATAGAGGTTTACGATGTTGACACACAGGAGGAGATACAGATATGTGGTGTCGGTTCCAGCTGCGGCGACCCTAATTTCGGTAGGATGTCCCGTACTTCAGCAAACTTAACAGCGAACCCCAAGTATGCGACACAGGCAGCGATAAGACAATAACAGGTAGAAAGAGATCCACGATGAATTTAATCAGCCAGGTAATTGGTTTTGTTTAGGCCAAAAGAACCTTTAAAGCCGAGTAATTTTAATCCCGGAGTACTCGCCTTATCTGAAAATTATGCACGGTGTAACGTTGAGGAAGCCATGAAGAATATTTGTCGTACCTGAATGCAATCGAGCGACCATTAGAAGAAATTAGTACACGCATCCGTCCTAAGATAAACTTCGGAAAATCGAGTAATCAATCCTTTCCCCAGCTAAAAATATACCGCTATACATTGAAAGTTTGCAGGGTCCTATACATACCACTAGAAAATTTGACGGAATTACGATTAAGCACTCAGATGAAGGCAAATTTGAATTTCACGTAACACGACGTGATGGTAGTTGTTACAAGGCGGAAGTGAAGATCAGCCGAAAATGTATTGGCCAATTAGGACAACGCGGAAGTTGAATTCTGGGAATTAAATCCCCAAAATTTTCGTTAAGGAGCGAACACGGAGAAATGTCGCGTTTACACCTCGACTCCGTGCATTGTGTGTTGCCTAACTCACAGTGACCGTTACAAAGTGTAGTTTTTTTTGTGCAGTTTTTGGTGTTTTCCCTTTTGTTTATACAGGGTGTTTAGTTTTCGCTGGGTAGCATAAAGTTACACTTTTTTAAATAGCAAAGTATCATTTTTTTTATTTTCTTCGTTGAAGAATGAATTTAAATACATTTTTGGCGTTGCCATTTTAGAGCAATTTCTTTAAAAATTCAGCATCAGAAAGACATGGTCACAAAACTGGTGTTTTTGGAAATTTTAGAATTTGTTTTTGTAAATTCGTAGATGTATGTCAGAAGTGTTTAAATAGTATACATTTTTTTTTAATTCGCCATATTTATTTTTTAAATTGCTGAAATTTATTTTCTTTAAATGGCACTCTCGGTTTTTTTAACTGTTTCTAATGTATTTTTCAATTCTCTATCGATTTTACACAAATAATGTTTACTCCTCACTTACAATTATGGAGGTATTTATCAATTTAAGTTAAATCACAACAAGCAGGCTTATTCTAATAGGCTTTGCTTCTATTAAACAAAAAACAAATAACCAGAGTAAAAGGTACTTATTAAGTTTAGTTTATTACTGTTTTGATTCGAGCAAACATGATCGGTAAACTACTAAGGCACCTGTTCAAAGAGAAACTGTCAGAAAAGAAGAGGTGTGCACCAAACAAATTAGTGAATGTGTGGGGAGATCTTACTGTCATAGATGTCTTTTTATGGGGGTTCATAAACGATTAAGTATTTCAAGAAGTTGTAGAATCTTAACACTCCTGACTTACACCTACGAATTCCAAAATTTTCAAAAACACAAGTTTTGTGACCATATCTTTCTAAATTTTAAAGAAATTGCTCTAAAATGGCAACGCCGTATTCAATTTAAAAATTTTAAAAATATTATTCATCTAAATTAAGTCTCCATCGAACAGAATAAAAAAAATGATGGGTTATTATTTAAAAAAGTGTAACTTTATGCTGCCTAGTAAAAACTAAACACCCTGTATAAACAATTTTTTTTTAAATATGCATTTTTCAATAGAGATGAATACAGTACAAAACATTATATGCTGACAATTATACAAAGGCACTAGAAACCGAGGTCAGATAATAGCGAAACCTGTATACAACATAGTGTATTAAACAACACACTAGATAAGCATATGGTTTATTCTAAAATTAACGTCATTAAAACTACAACAGTATTTTCAAAGTACATACATATGTACTATACTTCATTTGAAAAAAGATAAATAAATTTAGGGATTAATTATTAATTTTCTTTAGTTTTACATAATTCTCTTCAGCCCACTGCATACCCACAACAAATGCGGTAATCGCATCTTTAGCTGACACATATGAAATAGTTGCAAAGACTAATCCTCAACGTCTTGATATAGTATTAGTGGAATAGAAATTTGGTTGACAATGTCCTCATCAGACATTTAATAAAATACACTTTATTACGTGATTTTTTTGTATATCGCGCCAAATTGGTGTGATTTTTGGTGGAGTTATTCGGGGCGCCGATAGAGGACGGTTTTGGTTCGTTTTCACGGTGTCTGTTGGATTACTTTCGTCCTGTTCCGCTGAATATTACTTTAAACGCCCTGGTGTTCGCCTGCGCTTTGTCTCTAATGGCGCTTAGGTAAATAAAATCTACTGTTTTCGATGGCATCAGTAGTAATCGACCTTTTATTTTAGGGTATAACTATTTATAACAACAACGCCCAGTGGTTCTCTATAATATTTTTGCATATTTTATGCGTTTTCCGCATTCGAACACCGTAAGTAGGCTGACATGTGCGTTTAGGCGGTTGGGGATGACATCTTCGTTGCTTCTCTTTTAGACGTAAATACGGATCACGTAAATACGGATCACACAAATACGGACCACGTAAATACGGATCACACAAATACGGATCACGAAATACGGAGACGAAGTTACTATGAAGACATTACTACTACCTTGTGCGAGTTGTGAGTGTTGAAGACGGCACCCAATCTCAGAAACCGTACGAGTTTCCTCATCAACCTGAGAGTATAGGTATTGTGTTTGTCTGTTATTTTACGCGACGGCTAACCAGTTAAAAATATACCCGGACTTCGCCGCCGAACATAATCAAAGATTTGCCTGTCGCTGACCGCGTCGTAGATTTAGTGCGCCCAATTAGGAACGGGTACTGCGTTCGTTAAGCCCGTTACGATACGCGTTTTCATGTGTTTTGTACAATTTGTGTTATTATTGCCGTAAAATAAACTTAAATTGTGACTTGTTTTCAGTGCGAGTATTTTATAGTAGTCCTAAGTACGACTACATTAACCGTTCTATCGTGCGGAAATGTAGCATTCTCTTTATAGAAAGATAGTGGCGCCGGGCTTTGACAACCAATATTTGAGACGGTCCCTTCAGTATCTTGACTAATATCTCGAGCACACGCCTCCCGTTACTTTAGTGATCTAGCCGGACGATACGATTGGCACCGTCGAATACGAAGTTTAGATCGGGTTCAATGAAATACTTATATGTTCACTCTCTCTCTCTCTCTCTATTTTAATTACATTCATCGAGAATCCCAAACTCGGTCTATTTCTATAATTTGTACGTTACAACTTTTTTCTTCATCTTCATCTCCACGATATCAGATTTAAAAATTTTACAAACAAATCTGCGTTGCACTGCAACTTGCTCAATGACTTCCGAAGTAACATTGATTTGAGGAACGGTGTTGGGAGTAGTGAACATTTTTGGCTATAACTTTTCTGAGACAATTTAATGGTCTATGATAGCAGTGAATTCCAGGAGGAACACAAGTGTTTCATGTCCAGTCCTTCTGGTGTTTTTTTCTATAGGCAGTCAGCAGCAGTTTTATCTTGCAGTCTTACCTGACAAACTAAATGATATGCTTATCCATTGGTTGGGTCAGTGTAGAGCAGTTTAGTGGAAGAAAATTGCAGTTATACGTTCGTCCTCAGTTGTTAGTTTTTTTGGATGGATCACCGGAAGCATTATCAAGAAGATGCAACGCATTTTGAGGTAGATTATGATCTTTCAATCATTTTCTAACTTCTGGTAGAAAACACTCATCAAACTACTATTTGAAATGGCCTTTTGTCATGCGCCGCTTTTTGTTTATAATAATCAGCAGATAAATCAATGTTTTTAAATGCTCAGAGATTGTTTGATTTTCAATTTTCATCTTTAGACTATGTGTACCCGATGCAATGTGGTTTCACGTTCTCTGCTCACGATTTCTTACAGATTTCTCATTACGTGATACAAAAGTTATTACAACTTATTACGCCCCAAAAAGCTCTGACTCATTTGCGTTATATACCTGAAGAAAAAGATCCAGATCTTTTACTTTTTCCCAAAATCTAATTTAATAGAATTTATGCAAAAATACATCATTAGAGGGTTTTTCTCCTGTTAATGTCATCAAATTAATTAATGTTATCTTTAATAATACAAAAGTTAAACCATAATTTTAATCCAGTTTATCTAGGAGTAACTTTAGATACGTTTTTAATTTACAAAGATTATTTAAAACAAGTCAAACAAAAGTTGAAATTAAGAAATAATGTAATTAATAAATAAGCTGGAACAACTTGGTGAGCCGATGCAAAGACACTTCGTACACCTGCATTGGCATTAGTTTATTCTACAGCAGAATATTGGTCCCCTATCTGATTGAATAATCATACAAAAAAAATAGATGCACAGTTGAACTGCACTATGTGTATAATTAGTGGAACCATTAAATCTACTCCTCTCGATTGGCTTCCTGGTTTTTGTAATAGTACTCCATCTAAAATTCGACGAAAAGCTGCGTTAAAACGAGAATGGGATAAATACCAACTTACCAAAAACTTTTCATTTTGTAATGATATTGAGAACCCTCCAGCTAAAAGATTTAAATCTCGAAGTCATTCATGGTGGCAAGACTACTTAAGTACGGCTTTTTCCGAAGTTGAAGAGTGGAAAAATTATGCTCTGGAGTTGACAACATCTTATTGATGGTCCAAGAATAGAAGTTTTGGGTTTTGATCAAAAAAGAAAAATTTAGTCAACAGTAAATCGTATAAGAACTAGTCCTTCAAAATGCAACTCTATGTTGTTTAAATGCGGTACGATTTCTAATCCATGTTGTAACTGTGGAACGAATTTTAAGGACATCTGAAGTTAAGCAATATTTTGTATTCTCTGTCCTGATTATCTGTTTTTCCATTTCCAATTCTGATATTTATTTATCTCTAAAAGTTCTAATTGGCTATAGCTGAAGCCTTGACCAAGTTTAAAGAGGTACCGAAAAAGCGTGGGAGGCCAAGAAATCTTTTGCAACTAAAATGGACGTAAAAAGAGAAAGCATCCATTTCCTGTAGTTCCAGCACATGAATGACAAAGCAGATCATTTATCAAAATGGTGGGACCGAAACGTTGTAAATACCGAAAATGCAAGTCTAAGCCTTTCATATTTTGTGAAAAATGTCAAGTTTCTCTGTGTTTAAATAAGAACAAGAACTGCTTCTATGATTTTCACACGCAGGATTGTTTTTTAATTTGGGATTGATTTGTGTTTTTTAAGTTGACATCTCTTGAATAAATGAGTTTGGTTTATAACTTTTTGCTCTAATTGATCGAAGATCGGGACGTATATGACACAAGTCATTTTTTGGCATATCTTTGTAAGTTGTAACTACACATTTTTTCATTATTTTTCCGGATTATAGGATCGATAAATATTAACATATAATTAATTTATTGAAATAGAAAAAATGTAAATCCGCTAAAACTTTTCAAGCCAAAAATAATAATCTTGATGAATGGGTTATATACAATTGATCTTATAAAATCAAGAATTCATCCGAAATTATGGATTAATTACAATCATATGACATATGAGTTGTCGAAATTCATTGCAACCATTATGAATTACTCAATATTAAAAATTCATATGAATTAGTAAACGAAATAAATAACAATCTTATACCTGAAAACTATAATCTTATCTTGATGCATAATTATTCAGGAATATTACAAAAGAATTAGTTTTAAAATTAATTACAAAGTATTGGACACATATTTGTAGTTTTATATCGTTAGATCTAAGTCACTTTAGTAACCTCATACATTTTTATTCAAATTAAGTGTTTTTAGTTATAATGAAAATCCCTGAAATTGCAATGCTGTGATATTATGATTGGATTCTGAAAAAGTACCTTCGTTGTTAAAAAGCAAAATTCTGTATTCAATATCTGAACTCCAATTATTTGCATATGTTTGATGTGGCTCGCCTTTTAAGCAGTAACAATTGATTCATTAAAGAAATTAAGTGAATGAAAGAAGAAGATGAAAAGCGGACACACATTGTTAGTACCTTTGAAGAAGATATTTCATCGGAGACCTAAGAAAATTGAAAAAAATGGATGTGTCACACACGCAATATTTTGCAGTTGTAACATGTTGGTCAGGATTGATTAGTGTCTTTTAATCAATTATTAAAAATTTATCAGTTCAGAATTTTCGATTTATTTGTAAATTTTTTTATTAGCATATTCTAAAATTTAAGAAATGTTTTTTTTCTAAATTAAATTATCAGAAATTTAACTTAGAAAAAAACAACAAATTTTCCTATAAGCAAATATAATTGCAAACTTTGACTTACAAAGGTGTCATTAAATAAATCATCCATTTGCTACAGCGTATTTCAACAGAATCGTCACCTATCATGAACCTGGTTGATAGTAAATGTTCGTAAATTCAATTTGATGAAAATATATTAGGTAAATTCTAAAAAAAACATTGTTGATTTGATATTATTGCTTAATTATTAGTAGAGGAACCTAGTAAATTAATACATTACATTATGTAACAATGTTATAAATACATAACGATTTTGTAAGACAGCTCCGCAGTAGGTACTCCAACGCTTTGATTCTCCTAATCATAATTCATCATGTATAGACAAAAGAACTTAATTGTAAATTAATCTGTGAAGCCCACTCTACTTTGATGTACATGCAGTACTAAATAATTTTGTTGTTTATGTGCTTTTACTTTGTTTATAGTATTTTTAACCACGTGTGTTTTCTAGATTCCGCTCAACTATATAAATGTTATAGAATGTGTATCTACTGAATAGAATTAATCACACCCCATAATTTGTGTAAACGTTTAATGACAATTATCTTTTTGAAACTAAACCTTATAGCAAAATCCGCATATTGAGTGTTCGCGAAGGGTTTTTATGAAAATAATTAATTAAATCAATTATAATTGAGATAATTATTAATTATTAATCATTACTATGTTGGGGAAGGAGGCCAACTTTCTCGGAAACTAGTAAATTTTAATTTTCACCTTCAGCTTCGAATTAGTTATTTCCGCTCCAAGTAGAAGCAAGTACACATTTTGATTCAACATGGCAGTCCCACAAAAAACAAAAAAGGAAATGGAACTAATTGTGAACAGAATATGTGCAAGATATTTAGGAAAAAGCGTGCAAAATCGCAACCAAACGACTAACATTCAAGCAAGAACACACATAACTAATACTGAAATAAAATTGAATCTCCTAAAATTTGGAAAACATCCTAGGGAAAATAAATATTACAAAAGAAAACTTCGACTCATGTGCCTCCTAGACGTAATAGGAAGATATTTGAAAAACTAATTAAGGCTATTAAGGAAAAATTTACAAACAAGAGCACAAAAGGCAGTAAAAAATCGAAAACAAATAATAATGGTAACATTAGAGATGTACATTAACCGCGTACCAGGAAATAATTACAGCAAAAATAAAGTAGCGGATGGTTGGTGAACATCGTCAAAATTTCTATGCGATAGGAACATAGCAGTAGAAGGAAATGCAAAAAACTCAGAAACATCATAAACACGACACTGCCCGTCAATAACCTGGTGACCGGCGTCTGCTAGCAGATTTTCCCCCTTCTGGGATAAAGGGTAGATTAGCAATTAACCGACGCTTGAATACAAATCTTGTTGTTAATTATTATAAAAATTAATTATTTAATTCACACGTTAAGCCTTAGCAAATAGTTATTTATGTATCATATAACGTTTTATTTTCCACTTGAAATATGAAAATTCATTGATAAAATACTTGCAAACATTTCATGTGAATGAAACGCGGCTGCTTTGTCTGTGTACTTTGTTTTGTATCTATGACAATTTGTTTGTTTATTTTTAAAATAAAATTATAAAACCTCGCGTGAGATGGACAGCGAAATTTCGGAAAAAGTGTACGAAGAGCGTTAAAAGCTGATAGGGGTTGCTTCCTAAAAGTCACGGCCACTGTACGAGAGAGAGCTCCAGAAATTTGAAGACTGGAAAAAGAAAAATTCTGTCAGTGAAACAGTTTTAATGGGGTATTTCCAGGAATTGGTACGTATTTTTAGTTGATTTTTTATTAATCGTATTAATGGTATATATTTTTAGTCAGAATTATTTACCCCGAATTCCTTATGGTCTAAATACTCCATGTTGAAGGCCACATTATTAGTATACAACAAACTAGACATAGGAAAGTTCAACCGGCTGGAGGCATTCTTGAAGCAAACTTCAAAGGATACATTCCGAGAAAGTCTAAAATTTTAACACGCGAAGACGTCTTAAAATTTTCAAGGATCTTCAAACGACATGTACCTTTGGAAAAAGTATGTAAACACGGCACGAATTTTACATTTAACTGAATGATGTTGATGATTATGTTATAGGTTGTTCTGGTGATGGGCGTGTTCGGTGGATTGCGAAGGGACGAGTTGGTAACGTTAACTATAGACGATATAGACGACCGAGGAGCCGTTGTAGTGATAAAAATTCAATACACAAAGACTGGCGGTTCAAAAAGTTTTAATATTGTCGAGGAAAACGAAATTTGGTGGAGTTATTCGGGGCGCCGATAGAGGACGGTTTTGGTTCGTTTTCACGGTGTCTGTTGGATTACTTTCGTCCTGTTCCGCTGAATATTACTTTAAACGCCCTGGTGTTCGCCTGCGCTTTGTCTCTAATGGCGCTTAGGTAAATAAAATCTACTGTTTTCGATGGCATCAGTAGTAATCGACCTTTTATTTTAGGGTATAACTATTTATAACAACAACGCCCAGTGGTTCTCTATAATATTTTTGCATATTTTATGCGTTTCCGCATTCGAACACCGTAAGTAGGCTGACATGTGCGTTTAGGCGGTTGGGGATGACATCTTCGTTGCTTCTCTTTTAGATAATAAATACGGATCACGTAAATACGGATCACACAAATACGGACCACGTAAATACGGATCACACAAATACGGATCACGAAATACGGAGACGAAGTTACTATGAAGACATTACTACTACCTTGTGCGAGTTGTGAGTGTTGAAGACGGCACCCAATCTCAGAAACCGTACGAGTTTCCTCATCAACCTGAGAGTATAGGTATTGTGTTTGTCTGTTATTTTACGCGACGGCTAACCAGTTAAAATATACCCGGACTTCGCCGCCGAACATAATCAAAGATTTGCCTGTCGCTGACCGCGTCGTAGATTTAGTGCGCCCAATTAGGAACAGGGTACTGCGTTCGTTAAGCCCGTTACGATACGCGTTTCATGTGTTTTGTACAATTTGTGTTATTATTGCCGTAAAATAAACTTAAATTGTGACTTGTTTTCAGTGCGAGTATTTTATAGTAGTCCTAAAGTACGACTACATTAACCGTTCTATCGTGCGGAAATGTAGCATTCTCTTTATAGAAAGATAGTGGCGCCGGGCTTTGACAACCAATATTTGAGACGGTCCCTTCAGTATCTTGACTAATATCTCGAGCACACGCCTCCCGTTACTTTAGTGATCTAGCCGGACGATACGATTGGCACCGTCGAATACGAAGTTTAGATCGGGTTCAATGAAATACTTATATGTTCACTCTCTCTCTCTCTCTCTCTGTTTTAATTACATTCATCGAGAATCCCAAACTCGGTCTATTTCTATAATTTGTACGTTACAACTTTTTTTCTTCATCTTCATCTCCACGATATCAGATTTAAAAATTTTACAAACAAATCTGCGTTGCACTGCAACTTGCTCAATGACTTCGAAGTAACATTGATTTGAGGAACGGTGTTGGGGTAGTGAACATTTTTGGCTATACAACTTTTTCTGAGACAATTTAATGGTCTATGATAGCAGTGAATTCCAGGAGGAACACAAGTGTTTCATGTCCAGTCCTTCTGGTGTTTTTTTCTATAGGCAGTCAGCAGCAGTTTTATCTTGCAGTCTTACCTGACAAACTAAATGATATGCTTATCCATTGGTTGGGTCAGTGTAGAGCAGTTTAGTGGAAGAAAAATTGCAGTTATACGTTCGTCCTCAGTTGTTAGTTTTTTTTTGGATGGATCACCGGAAGCATTATCAAGAAGATGCAACGCATTTTGAGGTAGATTATGATCTTTCAATCATTTTCTAACTTCTGGTAGAAAACACTCATCAAACTACTATTTGAAATGGCCTTTTGTCATGCGCCGCTTTTTTGTTTATAATAATCAGCAGATAAATCAATGTTTTTAAATGCTCAGAGATTGTTTGATTTTTCAATTTTCATCTTTAGACTATGTGTACCCGATGCAATGTGGTTTCACGTTCTCTGCTCACGATTTCTTACAGATTTCTCATTACGTGATACAAAAGTTATTACAACTTATTACGCCCCAAAAAAGCTCTGACTCATTTGCGTTATATACCTGAAGAAAAAGATCCAGATCTTTTACTTTTTCCCAAAATCCTAATTTAATAGAATTTATGCAAAAATACATCATTAGAGGGTTTTTCTCCTGTTAATGTCATCAAATTAATTAATGTTATCTTTAATAATACAAAGTTAAACCATAATTTTAATCCAGTTTATCTAGGAGTAACTTTAGATACGTTTTTAATTTACAAAGATTATTTAAAACAAGTCAAACAAAAGTTGAAATTAAGAAATAATGTAATTAATAAATAAGCTGGAACAACTTGGTGAGCCGATGCAAAGACACTTCGTACACCTGCATTGGCATTAGTTTATTCTACAGCAGAATATTGGTCCCTATCTGATTGAATAATCATACAAAAAATAGATGCACAGTTGAACTGCACTATGTGTATAATTAGTGGAACCATTAAATCTACTCCTCTCGATTGGCTTCCTGGTTTTTTGTAATAGTACTCCATCTAAAATTCGACGAAAAGCTGCGTTAAAACGAGAATGGGATAAATACCAACTTACCAAAAACTTTTCATTTTGTAATGATATTGAGAACCTCCAGCTAAAAGATTTAAATCTCGAAGTCATTCATGGTGGCAAGACTACTTAAGTACGGCTTTTTCCGAAGTTGAAGAGTGGAAAAATTATGCTCTGGAGTTGACAACATCTTATTGATGGTCCAAGAATAGAAGTTTTGGGTTTTGATCAAAAAAGAAAATTTAGTCAACAGTAAATCGTATAAGAACTAGTCCTTCAAATGCAACTCTATGTTGTTTAAATGCGGTACGATTTCTAATCCATGTTGTAACTGTGAACGAATTTTAAGGACATCTGAAGTTAAGCAATATTTTGTATTCTCTGTCCTGATTATCTGTTTTTCCATTTCCAATTCTGATATTTATTTATCTCTAAAAGTTCTAATTGGCTATAGCTGAAGCCTTGACCAAGTTTAAAGAGGTACCGAAAAAGCGTGGGAGGCCAAGAAATCTTTTGCAACTAAAATGGACGTAAAAAAAGAGAAAGCATCCATTTCCTGTAGTTCCAGCACATGAATGACAAAGCAGATCATTTATCAAAATGGTGGGACCGAAACGTTGTAAATACCGAAAATGCAAGTCTAAGCCTTTCATATTTTGTGAAAAATGTCAAGTTTCTCTGTGTTTAAATAAGAACAAGAACTGCTTCTATGATTTTCACACGCAGGATTGTTTTTAATTTGGGATTGATTTGTTTTTTTTAAGTTGACATCTCTTGAATAAATGAGTTTGGTTTATAACTTTTGCTCTAATTGATCGAAGATCGGGACGTATATGACACAAGTCATTTTTTGGCATATCTTTGTAAGTTGTAACTACACATTTTTTTTCATTATTTTTTCCGGATTATAGGATCGATAAATATTAACATATAATTAATTTATTGAAATAGAAAAAATGTAAATCCCGCTAAAAACTTTTCAAGCCAAAAATAATAATCTTGATGAATGGGTTATATACAATTGATCTTATAAAATCAAGAATTCATCCGAAATTATGGATTAATTACAATCATATGACATATGAGTTGTCGAAATTCATTGCAACCATTATGAATTACTCAATATTAAAAATTCATATGAATTAGTAAACGAAATAAATAACAATCTTATACCTGAAAACTATAATCTTATCTTGATGCATAATTATTCAGGAATATTACAAAAGAATTAGTTTTAAAATTAATTACAAAGTATTGGACACATATTTGTAGTTTTATATCGTTAGATCTAAGTCACTTTAGTAACCTCATACATTTTTTATTCAAATTAAGTGTTTTTAGTTATAATGAAAATCCCTGAAATTGCAATGCTGTGATATTATGATTGGATTCTGAAAAAGTACCTTCGTTGTTAAAAGCAAAATTCTGTATTCAATATCTGAACTCCAATTATTTGCATATGTTTGATGTGGCTCGCCTTTTAAGCAGTAACAATTGATTCATTAAAGAAATTAAGTGAATGAAAGAAGAAGATGAAAAAGCGGACACACATTGTTAGTACCTTTGAAGAAGATATTTCATCGGAGACCTAAGAAAATTGAAAAAATGGATGTGTCACACACGCAATATTTTGCAGTTGTAACATGTTGGTCAGGATTGATTAGTGTCTTTTAATCAATTATTAAAATTTATCAGTTCAGAATTTTCGATTTATTTGTAAATTTTTTTATTAGCATATTCTAAAATTTAAGAAATGTTTTTTCTAAATTAAATTATCAGAAATTTAACTTAGAAAAAAACAACAAATTTCAAGCAAATATAATTGCAAACTTTGACTTACAAAAGGTGTCATTAAATAAATCATCCATTTGCTACAGCGTATTTCAACAGAATCGTCACCTATCATGAACCTGGTTGATAGTAAATGTTCGTAAATTCAATTTGATGAAAATATATTAGGTAAATTCTAAAAAAAACATTGTTGATTTGATATTATTGCTTAATTATTAGTAGAGGAACCTAGTAAATTAATACATTACATTATGTAACAATGTTATAAATACATAACGATTTTGTAAGACAGCTCCGCAGTAGGTACTCCAACGCTTTGATTCTCCTAATCATAATTCATCATGTATAGACAAAAGAACTTAATTGTAAATTAATCTGTGAAGCCCACTCTACTTTGATGTACATGCAGTACTAAATAATTTTGTTGTTTATGTGCTTTTACTTTGTTTATAGTATTTTTAACCACGTGTGTTTTCTAGATTCCGCTCAACTATATAAATGTTATAGAATGTGTATCTACTGAATAGAATTAATCACACCCCATAATTTGTGTAAACGTTTAATGACAATTATCTTTTTTGAAACTAAACCTTATAGCAAAATCCGCATATTGAGTGTTCGCGAAGGGTTTTTTTATGAAAATAATTAATTAAATCAATTATAATTGAGATAATTATTAATTATTAATCATTACTATGTTGGGGGAAGGAGGCCAACTTTCTCGGAAACTAGTAAATTTTAATTTTCACCTTCAGCTTCCGAATTAGTTATTTCCGCTCCAAGTAGAAGCAAGTACACATTTTGATTCAACATGGCAGTCCCACAAAAAACAAAAAAGGAAATGGAACTAATTGTGAACAGAATATGTGCAAGATATTTAGGAAAAAGCGTGCAAAATCGCAACCAAACGACTAACATTCAAGCAAGAACACACATAACTAATACTGAAATAAAATTGAATCTCCTAAAATTTGGAAAACATCCTAGGGAAAATAAATATTACAAAAAGAAAACTTCGACTCATGTGCCTCCTAGACGTAATAGGAAAGATATTTGAAAAACTAATTAAGGCTATTAAGGAAAAATTTACAAACAAGAGCACAAAAGGCAGTAAAAAATCGAAAACAAATAATAATGGTAACATTAGAGATGTACATTAACCGCGTACCAGGGAAATAATTACAGCAAAAATAAAGTAGCGGATGGTTGGTGAACATCGTCAAAATTTCTATGCGATAGGAACATAGCAGTAGAAGGAAATGCAAAAAACTCCAGAAACATCATAAACACGACACTGCCCGTCAATAACCTGGTGACCGGCGTCTGCTAGCAGATTTTCCCCCCTTCTGGGATAAAGGGTAGATTAGCAATTAACCGACGCTTGAATACAAATCTTGTTGTTAATTATTATAAAAATTAATTATTTAATTCACACGTTAAGCCTTAGCAAATAGTTATTTATGTATCATATAACGTTTTATTTTCCACTTGAAATATGAAAATTCATTGATAAAATACTTGCAAACATTTCATGTGAATGAAACGCGGCTGCTTTGTCTGTGTACTTTGTTTTGTATCTATGACAATTTGTTTGTTTATTTTAAAAATAAAATTATAAAACCTCGCGTGAGATGGACAGCGAAATTTCGGAAAAAGTGTACGAAAGAGCGTTAAAAGCTGATAGGGGGTTGCTTCCTAAAAGTCACGGCCACTGTACGAGAGAGAGCTCCAGAAATTTGAAGACTGGAAAAAGAAAAATTCTGTCAGTGAAACAGTTTTAATGGGGTATTTCGAGGAATTGGTACGTATTTTTAGTTGATTTTTTATTAATCGTATTAATGGTATATATTTTTAGTCAGAATTATTTACCCCGAATTCCTTATGGTCTAAATACTCCATGTTGAAGGCCACATTATTAGTATACAACAAACTAGACATAGGAAAGTTCAACCGGCTGGAGGCATTCTTGAAGCAAACTTCAAAAGGATACATTCCGAGAAAGTCTAAAATTTTAACACGCGAAGACGTCTTAAAATTTTTCAAGGATCTTCAAACGACATGTACCTTTTGGAAAAAGTATGTAAACACGGCACGAATTTTACATTTAACTGAATGATGTTGATGATTATGTTATAGGTTGTTCTGGTGATGGGCGTGTTCGGTGGATTGCGAAGGGACGAGTTGGTAAGGTTAACTATAGACGATATAGACGACCGAGGAGCCGTTGTAGTGATAAAAATTCAATACACAAAGACTGGCGGTTCAAAAAGTTTTAATATTGTCGAGGAAAACGAAATGAGTGCCTTGCAAATATATAGGAAATATGCAGCATTGCGTCCAAAAGGACTAAAGGAGCGGCGCTTTTTCTTGTGCTACCGGAATGGGAGATGTACGGCCCAACCAGTTGGCAAAAACACGTTCGGGAGTATACCTTCAAAAGTGGCAAGGTATCTGGGTTATGCAGATGCGAGAGAGTACACAGGACATTGCCTGCGCCGTACATCGGCAACTCTGCTGGTGGATGCTGGTGCTGACATGTTGACATTAAAGAGACATGGTAAATGGAAGAGTGTTGCAGTGGCATCTGGGTACATAGAAGACAGTATCGCGTCCAAGAACAAAATTGCCAGGATGATTGCCGGAGCCAAGGTAACGGAAGGCGAAACCTCCAACAATGTTGTGAATATGTCTTCGTTCACTAGACCTGAGAACTCTTCGCTTGAAGGCAATATCCAATTTAATGGATCATTTTCCAATTGTATTTTTAATTTTAAGGATCAAAAATGAGCTTACTTATGAGCATTAAAAAGATTTCTAAATTTCTGTGTTTTTATTTTTGTCAGCATTAGTAGGAATTAGTGGGTGTAATCATTATGCCCGCTTATTATGGCCCTAGGGCGTAATGAACAGGTTTATACAGCACGTATCACAGACGAAAACAATCAATAATATACAAGTGGAAATAATAAATAATTTATTGTTTGCCTATGCAATAAAATAAAAAATTTTTAATTTATTTATTTCTTTTTTTAGGTAAGAATAAAAAAATGTGGTACCAAATGGCAGAAGAATACCATAGTAATGTTAGCGACTAATCAATTTTATTGTAGCACTATATTAAGAGGAATGCTATCACACGAAATCAGGCTTAAAACTTGTAATTTTCTATTAAGGCTACCATCTACAAATTTTAAGATTTTTATCTAATTTTTTTTTACAAATTGCTATGAACCGAATCTATAGAATGACCGATTGTTTTTTCTTTGTGACTTGTAAAATCGATAAAAAAATTCTAAAGTTCACTAAAATTCAGTATGTTTTAATATTATATTCCTCAAATTGGGAAGCATATTTTTAATATAAATCGATCAATTGATATTTTCAACCTTCACGATAACCATAAAAAAAAATTTACGAGAAATTTTATGTTTGGCCAAAATAGAGCTGTTTTAAATCTGGTCTGTATTAAATGATTTAAGAATTATATTCTCCCTCCTACTTATGTGTGTAATAGCAAAGAACATTACGTAGGTGCTTTCATACTCTTTTCTTATCATTGCTATTTTGGGCAGAGTTTTGTAGTGGCCAACCAAATATTTTCACGTTTCAAGTTATAGCAAAATTGAACTAAGGTGATACGGAATCATTCGTCTTAAGAACTTATTTTTAGAACGAATTGTACATTGTATGTATCATTTTTTTTTAGAATACAAACCAACGAGAAAGGCAATAACATCGAAGAAGATTTAATAAATAGCATTGATGATCCAGACTTTACAATTGGGGATGACAGTTTCAATAATACAGAGATTCTTTCTAACTTATGAGATTTGAAGAAAGACATGACTTGTGAAATAAAAGTTGTAGCAGTAAGTGATGTTGAAAATCACACAGCATTCAATCAAAAGAAGGCGATAAGAGCGTTCAAAATGCAGACCTTTAACTAATATAAAAAACAAATATTTATTTGCAATCAAGGAAACAACCAGTGGAGCTTCTACGTTCCGAAAAATGTGTTTCCCGAGGAAAAGCAGTTTAGCAATTTAGGAACATTTTTAGTCTGTAAACTACCATTCACGATGTAATAATGTTGAAATAACTACCATTGCAAGAACCTATGTAAGGTTGCTGGTCTCCCATCGGATAACTCCCAGGTGGTGGATAGGGATATGGTGGACTCCGAGGAAATGTAACATTCGGGACAGACGATAAACCAAAATCCATATTGAAATCAAGTACCTGCATTCAGCATTAATCAAGAACAAACAGAACATGTAAAAATACACGTCTATTAAACTAGGAGCACCAACTGGGCAGACTCAATTTAAACCTATTACATTATTTAGTACCTATTTTGTACTAATTTTGACCACTAATCAAAATTTTGTACCACGTGCCGTAATAGAAAAAAACGAGGACCACGTTAAAAAATAGAAAAAAACCATAAAAAAATAGAAACTTCAAAGTCTGAATTTGTACTAATTTGTATCATAAAAAAAATGTATATGTACAACCAAACTCTTTGAAGAGTAAAGAGTAAAGTACCAATTTTTACCAGCAGAAGCAATCCATATCTCTACATTTGCGTAGTAATTTAGGTTCTTCAGTGATATTCACTAACAAATTTTATACCTAGTGCTTTTTTTTGAAAAACCACCCTTGCTCACTATACGGCATAAGAGAAAAGTTTACATATGTAAAATGTGTGTCTTGTGACATCTCGTGTAAACATTGAGATGTCGTAAGACACACATATCCTTGATTTTTTAACAGAATCAATCCGTACTGATACATTAAAATCTCCTCAATTTGCATAGTTCAAATACGTAATAACAGAATTTGTAGAAACGTGAACTTTACTCTTATGCCATATAGTAAACAGGGGTGGTTTTTAAAGAAGGGCACTAGGTACAAAACCTGTTATTAAATATTTAAAAGGTACAAATTAAAGAGATGCAAATGTACCACTGCGGATTGATTCAGCTTGCGGAAACGTGAACCACCCCTGCTCACTATACGGCATAAAAAGTAAAGTTCACTTTTTGCTTGTAGAAACGTGAACTTTGCTCTTACGCCGTATAGTGACCAGGGGTGGTTTTTCAAAAAAGGGCACTAGGTACAAAATCTGTTATTTAATATTTCAAATGTACACATTAAAGAAATGCGAATGTACCAATGCGGATTGATTCTGCTTGTGGAACGTGAAATTTACTCTTATGCCGTATAGTGAGCAGGGGTGGTTTTTAAAGAAGGGCACTAGATACAAAATCTGTTATTTAATATTTGAAAGGTACACATTAAAGAAATGCGAAAATACCAATGCGGATTGATTCTGCTTGTGGAACGTGAAATTTTCTCTTATGCCGTATAGTGAGCAGGGGTGGTTTTTCAAAAAATGGCACTAGGTACCAAATCTGTTATTAAATATTTGAAAGGTACAAATTAAAGAGATGCAAATGTACCAATGCGAATTAATTCTGCTTGTGGAAACGTGAACTTTACTTTTATGCCGTATAGTGTGCAGGGGTGGTTTTTAAACAAAGGGCACTAGGTATAAAATCTGTTATTTAATATTTCAAAGGTACACATTAAAAAGTGCGAATGTACCAATGCGGATTGATTCTGCTTGTGGAACGTGAAATTTACTCTTATACCGTATAGTGAGCAGGGGTGGTTTTTCAAAGAAAGGCACTAGGTACAAAATCTGTTATTAAATATTTGATAGGTACAAATTAAAGAGATGTACCGGTACGGATTGATTCTTTTGTGGAAACGTGTACTTTACCCTTTGTGCCTTACCCTTGTGCCTATAGTATGCGGAGGCAGTTTTCAAAAGAAGGCTATGAGGTACAAAATCTGAAAAATCTAAATTAATAAGCAAATTTAGAGATATCTATGGCTTCTGCTGGTAAAAATGGGCTCTTTATTCTTGATAATAGCATATTCAATTAGGGGTTGTTTCAAAGAGTTTGGTTGAACATATAAATTTTTTTTATGGTACCAATTAATACAAATTCAGTCCTTTTAATATCTACTTTTTTTTACATTTTTTTTATTTTTAAAGTGGTTAATATTAAGCTAGCAGTGATTAAGCTAGCAGCACCATGTTTTTTTTCTATAACGGCAGGTGGTAAAATTTTGATTGGTGGTACAAATTAGTGCAAAATAGGTACTAAATAATGTAATAGGTTTTAATTGATTCTGCCCAGGTAGTACTGCTAGCTTAATAGGCGTTAAAAATACCACAAGAGAAGACAAAGGCTGCATACTCATAGCTTAGATGTTGTATTGGTCTGTTTTGAAATAGTTTTTATTTACCATTATCCAGTTATGTTAAGTTTATATTTATGTTATTCACTGACAATATCTAAACATATAAAATGCAAAACTTTTTCTATACTAGGGAGTTTGGCCTTATACTTCTAAGGGTTGGAAGTGGCTGTGTTTATTGTAACGATTACTAAAGGTGTTAGTATGGTAACCGAAACCAAAAGCTTGACTTGTCCTCCCAAGCGCTGTGGGAATCAAACCTGCGCTCTGGCGGTTCCCAATTTACTAAATTGGCTATGATGCAGAGCCACATTTTGAATGATTTTTGTAGAAAGAAATTAATACTGTGCATATAGGGGAGAAACTTAAGCTTATGTTAGTTTGAATAACTCAAAAAAATTATTGTTTGCAAAATTCTTGGGAATCACAGAGAAACGGAGATGAGAGGAATAATTTGTAAATTTCATATTCTTTTTTTAAAGAACAAAATTTTAAAATAAATGCTGCCAAGCGATTTAAGTGAATATCTTTATGGTAGGGGAAAGTGGTCTAATATCGACCACCTAACGCAATAAATTTGTTAATGTTACTGATATAGAACTTTCAGTAGATTTTTTATTGTATAAGTTAGCTAACGCCTATGCTAAATTTCCATAACAAATTTTGTTTCAAAAATTTAATACTAATGACATGGCGGTTATTTGTAATAAACAACTGCGAATTGGGTAATATCGACCCACGTCGGTTAAAATCGACCAAGGGGTAGGGCAATATCAACCACAAATAAAAAATACAAAATTTAATATTTATCCAAGAAAGTTGTATAACATCTATATAAAAAATACAAAATATACTTATTTACATTTTACACTCATGGCAATAGTAACGTTTGGCTGAATCTACATCTGTGCAATCGGAGTGAGCCCAGTTTCCACACCCGCGACATCTTTACCTTTTCCTACTTTGTCACAAACAGAACAAACATCTGTACTATATGATGGTTTGGGTATTTTATTTAACCTTTTATTACCACAGATATTTCTGTTCGCCATTTCTACCTTATTTTCTTTATTTTTTTTTGGCTTCCTTCTGTTGGTCTTTCTTTACAAGTTGCTCTTTTAGTGGAGTAGATGTTAAAATTTGGGAATGCTGTGTTCTTCTGCTAGATTTCCTCGGGGGGTGTATAGGTAACGGATAAATGTCTTCGATAGATATGTCACTAGATCTACAATAGTCTATTTTCAGCTGAACTGTTTTATCTTCTGTGTCTGTTAAATCAGTTTCCACTATTTCTTCTAGTTCCATTTCATCGCTAGAGAGTACGTCGGATGAGTCTTGATTTTGTTGTTTACGCTTTATAGGGAGGCCTTTTTGAAGACCATTTGGACCAGCCTTGGTCTCCTCCACCGATATCGGAGGAGTGGATGGAGGTGTGATATGTCTAGTTTTGGATGTTCATCAGCAGTAGGGTATATTCCTTGACAAAGGAGGAGGTTCTTTAACCGGCAAATGGGTGACAGTTCCTCAAAGCAATTGTAGGCGGAGGTTCTGTCACCGGCAGATGGGTAAGCGTTCCTCAAGGCAATTGTAGGCGGAGGTTCTTCAACCGGCAAATGGTTGACAGTTCCTCAAAGCAATTGTCGGCAGAGGTTCTTTCGTACGCGTTGCAGGAGGCAATTGTATATGCATTATACGTGTTATCCTTGGTGGTCTTAACAGTCGTAACGTATGCATCATACTGACCTGTATCATTTACCTGTACTGCATTCTATAGACATCGTATACATTTTAAACCAGTTTAGTTTAGTTGCAAGAATTTTGACCCTTAAATACCGTCTCAAGGTTGTCGTTGTATTGTATAAGAGGATGGGTTTGAAGTAGGAATTCAGTATTGATTCTGGTTTAGTCGTCTGTTAAACGTCAGTATAAACGAGACAATAATTATTATTAAATTGGGTATAAAAGGTAACGAACTCTACAGCACGTGTTATTATAATTGTGTTTGTTGTGCGAAAAACTTGAAATTGGTGTGGAATCGTCAAAGTTTAACGAGTAAGTAAGGTTTATTTGTGAGAACGTATGTTTATAGTAATTTTGTATATATAGTGACAAGCAGAGTTCAAGGTCAATATAAATCATCTTCGAAGCGAAGTATGAGCGGAAAAGGTGAAAAATTAATGCCGAAGAAAACTAAAATCGAAATGGTACCTAAAAGTTCGATGACAGAAGCGACATGTTTAAATTTAAATAATCCTTCATCAAGTTTAAATATAAATAACCCTATTACAATGTTAAAAGAAATGGAAGATGCCGTTCAAGACACCATTAATTTGCTGCCTTCTGTCGAATGGGACAATATGTTAGGAAATAACGACCAAATACCGTATACGGCGCAAGATTGTGGGATAAATAGAGTAAGTGATAATGTTTTGACAAAAAACACACCCACACCATCGTTTAATAAAATTGAAAACAATATGAAAGGGTGTAACGCTCGGTTGTATGCGGAATGTATGTATCCGTTAAACAAAAGTCATAGCAAATGGATCAAAGTGGGATACAAGGCGTATACGTACGCGACGAGAGAGTGCCGGAGTTAGATGAGTTGCGAAGACGGCTGGAAGAAGACTCCGACGATATCTTCGACGTCGATACCGTTTACCTAGGAAACCTCTTAGATAACATATCTGACGTTTCCTGGGAAACGGACCAAGATATCGACTTGTTCGAGGAGCAGTCGGAGGATGGAGTGTTAGAGGATGATCGGCGTGAAGACGTCGAAGAGTAGCGTTGTGATCTAGAAGATAATTTGTAAATTGTAAATAGTCGCTTATGATGTAAATAGTTTATTTTTAATTTGTAATATTTAACTTGTATTTTAGTTTATAAATAGGTATATAAATGTCGTTAAATTAGTATCATCTTTTCATTTCGTAGAGAGTGATAGTGACGAACACGCGTATAAAAGATTATAGTCACGCATGAAAGACTGTATTAAAAACGACGATCGTTAAAGCAAAACTGCAGTAGGAAGCAGATTATCGGGCGTGGAATAATAAACAAGTTAATCGATAAGTTACCAATAGAATTGCACATACCTGGTTATAATTATTGCGGTCCCGGAACGAAATTACAAAAAGGTTAGATCGCGGGGACGCCGGTGTTAATAAATTAGACGAAGCTTGTAAAAGACACGACATCGCCTATAATCTGCACAAAGATTTAAGTAAGCGTCACGAAGCGGACAAAGTATTGTACGAGTCTGCAAAAGAATTGTTACGTAGTGAAGAGACTAGTTTAGGCCAAAAGCCGCCGCCGCAACAGTAGCTACACTCATGAAAATAAAAACCAGTACAGGTATGGGTCTACGTAAACGCCGTGTTAAGATGAGACGCACGAAGAAAGCGTCGAAACGTCGGGGTGGTTCATTAACTTTGCCAAAGCCGTTAGAATAGCTCGAAAAGCCGTTTCACGTTCCGGCACTAAAGATTTGTTGCGAAACGTTAAAGCGGCTTACGGTACGTTGAAGAAACATCGTTTGAGTATCAAAGCGCCACGTTCTCGTGTAATACGTTTACCAAAAAAGGCGGATTTTTACCATTGATACCTTTGTTTGCTGCTTTGGGTGCATTAGGTTCATTGGGAGGTGGGGCTGCCGCAATCGCAAAATCCGTAAACGACGCAAAAACGCTAAAGAAAAATTGGAAGAAGATAAACGTCATAATCGTGCAATGGAGGCGCAAACAGTAGGAAGCGGATTTTACCTAAAACCATATAAAAACGGATGCGGATTATATAAAGACGGATATTCAAAAACTAAATAAACTGCCTCGTCGAGCGTTAACGAACGTGTTTTTAGAAAAATATGCGCGTAAATACGGAATTTTAAAGTTTCGAGGAGTATTTATGCGAAACGATCTTCCAAGTAAAATTAACAAAAACGAGTGCGGAATTATTAATTTAGATAACGCCGACGGACCGGGCACACATTGGGTAGCATATAAAAAACAAGAGGACAATATAACATATTTCGATAGTTTTGGAGATTTAACACCACCCATAGAAATCGTACGATATTTTCGATCTAGAGAAACGAACGTTAAAATCAATTACAATTATGAAAGATATCAAAAATTTAAAGACGTAAATTGTGGGCAGTTGTGTTTACAATTTTTATTAAATAATAATAATAAATAGGCGGAGATCCGAACGAAAATCTTCAGTGTGTAACTGCAATTCGATGGAGAAATCAAAACAACCAATATCAAATACGTTTACCTTATCCGGAAACGAAACAGAACTAACGTGCGATTTTAATCCGCCTTTATATCTGGAGGAATATCGCAATTACGAATTAGCTTTACTAAATTTCGAAACTTTTAATTCGATACCGAACGTCGATAAAAGTAATAACTTGTTTTCGTACCTATGGGCAATAAACAAAGTGACGCAGTTGTCTGTTTCGAAAGACGAGTTAAAATTAGAAAATGCAAATGATTTAATTGAATTTAAAAGTGGAATAATCGAAGTGGAAACCGGTTCCTACGACATAGAAGATTTATGTAAATATATTGAAAACAAACTCAACGAGCAAACAAATAAATTCGGTACAATTAAAATCGAAGGAAATAATAATACGCAAAAGGTGTCAATATTAAGTAATTGTACCGTAGATTTTGATTTAGATAATAGCATAGGTTCTTTATTGGGTTTCAACAGACGTACGTTGCAACCTTACGAGGTTCATCATTCGGATAAAATCGTAAATATAAATCGTATTAACGCATTACAAATATATTGTAACTTAATCAACGGATCTTATTATAACGGAGAACCCGTACACGTATTATATCATTTTTTTCCAAACGTTCCAGCCGGATTTAAGATAATCGAATCGCCACAACAACCGATTTATTTACCCATGTTTACAAAATTATCAGTAATTTGACGATACGTTTGTTAGATCAAAATAGAAATCCAGTCGACGTAAGAGGCGAAGAAGTAACGGTCAGACTTCATTTGAGATCGATAGATTGAAGTCATCGGAATAATTATCATTATTGTCATTAGCATCGTCACCATTAACATCGTCATCATCATGGTAATATTGTACCATAAAAAATGTCAAGATTACACAAAATCAAAAACGTTAAGGGTAAAAGAGATTTTACAAACAAGTATAAATTTCATAGCAAACGTCATCGCAAAATCAGTAAACGAAGAGATTCGAAACGTTTAACATCTTCAAATCGAAAGTTTTTAACGCAATTAGGTTATACAGTCATAGCTTAATGGATATTTTAAACGTGACGGACAAACTTAAAATCGACAATTCGATAGTGTCATACGAATATCATTCTCATCAACCGTTCGGATCGACCAGCTATGGTAACAATGACGAAGTTCGAATATCCATACCTGAAATTGATAATTACACCTTGCCGTCCGAAAGTTATCTATACGTGGAAGGTAGTTTGAGAAAAATCGGAGAAGACGGAACGGTTACGAAAAATGCTAGCCAAACGTGTTATTTAACCAGTAATCCGGTAGCTTTTATGTTCAGCGATATACGCTATCTGTTAAACGGCGTACAGATAGACGCAGTTCGAAACGTCGGTATAACTTCTTGTATGAAAGGATATTTTTCTTTAAACAAAAACGAAATATTTAAACTCGAAAATGCCGGTTGGGAAACGCAACAATATTATTTGAATACCACGGACGAAAATGGAAATTTTTCATACAGCGTACCTCTCAAAACTCTATTGGGTTTCGCCGAAGATTATAAAAAATTATAATGAACATGAGACAAGAATTGATATTAATTCGTAATAACGACGACAACGACGTCATCGTTCAACCGAAAGAAGAAACAAAAGAGGAAAAGTTAAAATTAACTATAAACAAAATAATTTGGAGAATTCCTCACGTGACAGTCGGTTTAAGAGAACAATTGGCTTTAACAAAATTATCGGAGAAAAATACGTACATAAACGTGCCGTTTAGAAGTTGGGAAATACACGAATATCCATCGATTCCAAAACTAATAAACAATCTTGGGCGGTTAAAACAGCTCCGGAATTGGAAACACCTAGGTTTATTATCGTCGGATTTCAAACGGGTCGAAAAGGAAAAATGAAATCCAACATGTCTACTTTCGATAATTTGAACGTAACTAATATCACCGTGTTTTTGAACGGAGAAAGGTATCCTTATGATAATTTAAACGTCGACTTCGATAGTAATCGTTACGCATTAATGTACGATATGTATACACGTTTTCAGACCGCATATTATTATCAACCATCCGAACCTATATTGACGCCCGGGGAGTTTAAAAGACACGCTCCACTAATAGGAATCGATTGTACGTATCAAACCGACGTTTTACATAAAAGCGGTGTCGAAATTAAGATCGAGTACATGACGAAAAAAGAAATTCCGGAAGGTACGACGGCATACTGTTTAATATTACACGACAAAGCGTTTCAATATTCTCCGTTGACAAAAATCGTAAAACAATTGGTCTAAATAATAATTTTATTTCAATTCGGGATACTCGCGTCAACTTTAAACTATAAAAGAAAGAATCTTAAACTTAATCGTATCAGTCGATCGGTGGATCGAAACGTAAGTAACATCATCTTATAAAGCTGTTGTAATAATAGTGCGTGTAGTAGACGACAAAATGGCAAGTTCTTTATATTGTAACGTGCATACACCAGCCAATTTTATCGTGGTCGATATTCAAGGTTTTAAAGTGAGAAATAACGAATTTATGCCTAAAGAATTAGCTACGATGGATTCATTACATCGGATGAGTCATTTCGTTTTTAAACCTAGTCTAAGTTACGGATCTCTAACGGGAAAATATCGCACAACGGTTAAATGGGTTACGTCTAACTATCACTGCATCGATTGGAACACGGGATACGTGCCCGCTACAGATTTCGATACTATCATTACGTCTATTTGCCGATCCGTAAGTGTGGTGTACGTTAAAGGAAAAGAAAAAGCTAAGTTTATTCGTAATATTTTGAGAGCACCTATCGTGGTTGCAGAATTGGACGAAAACGTATGTAGGGTGCGACGCGATTATCCCCATTGCACTTTTCATAAGAAAGATAAAAGCGTATGCGCATTGACAAACGTCGGCGTTCTATTTCGTTTCGCAAAAGATGAGTATGAAAAATTGACTGTTAATTACGATTTGAAACTAAATGTCGACGCAAACGGTTTTACCGACTATAGTAGTAACACAACAACTCAAGTAGTGAACGAATGTAATACCAAAGAGTCGACGACTATTAGCAGTAACAACAAAAATAACAATCAAACTAACGCAACAACCGACTTAATTTTGAAAAGTTACCCCCACCACAACACGCCCCACTCCGCCCCGCCACTCCGCCCCTTCACTTCACCCACTCTGGTTTCCCACCACACCTCCCTCCACGATTTAGGGTATATAACCGCGAGTTTTTGGGAACAAATCAGTTGTGTTCCAGCTCCTCTAACAGCAACAACAAAAAGTGAAGTGTCATGGAGAAAAACATTGTAAGTACATTCAATTTTTAATTTTAGTATTAACCTTTAATGCATGCATTTCATTTTGTGCATTAACATGTACATACATTTGCTTACGACGTTTTTCTTATTGTTTGTGTAATGTGTTTGTGTTTTGTGCTTGAAGACCTCCCAAGACATCGAATATTTTTATTTGGCCGATTTCCATGCGAGTTTGGCTGCGCCAGACAACGAAGAGGCTCCGTCCAAATCGGCCGAAGACGAAGATTTTGCTGATCGAGCTGATCGATTCCGTGTCGTCGATGCACCTCCGGTAACGGAGTCCGTTTTGAAAGATGTCGATTTGTCCGGTACGTTTGCAACACCTACGACGTGTGTCGCTATCGCCGGTACGTCACCTACGACGTGTGCCTCTATAACCGGTACGTTTGCAACACCTACGACGTGTGCCGCTATCACGACGTGTACTCCTTCCTGTTCCACAACATCATCGGTGGCAACAGGTAATGGACGGTACAAGATGCGATTACCTCGTCAGGAATATCGCGCCCAGAAGAGACAATTAATGTCTTTGAGACGTCACATCAAAAGTTATTTATATTAAAAACCGCGTTGAATGTGTAGTTAACACAAGTTTTTCGCAGGTAAAAATTTCGAGGTGATGAAGCTCTGTCTGGGAATTTAGACTTGATGCAGGTATCGCAAATGCTGGAGTTGCCTGGTTACTCATCGACTCCCGTTTCCGTTGCCGCCGCTAATAATCCTGGTGCTTCGGCTACTGGTTTTCATCCTTCGGCATCTACTTCTGCTCTCGTTTCTGCTACTGCTTTTGGTCCATCGACATCTACTTCTGTTCACGCTTCTATTTCTTCTACTTCCGCTCCTACAACTTGGTGCTTTGACACTTTTAAATACTTCAATTCAAACTGGTTTTCAACGGGAATTGCTTGATAAAACTAACGAAATAATTAACCATTTTGATTGCCAACTTAATAAACAATTGACAATCTTGCGCACCAGTTTGAAGCAGATTACGTCATTGGCTAACAGTCTTCGCCACACTAATAATTTAGCTTCGTTAGTGGTGACGTTTGATGCTTTAAGCAATGCCATTCGCCAGCAACTAACCAAAATTGAAAAATTATTAATCAAATAAATCTTTCTTAACGGCTACTTAGGGTTATAAGTGACGGCGTTAAATAACGGGGATGATGAGAATCGGCATGACTCGGAGGATGCGGCTATCGTTGAGGTATGAAGTTGGTGGTCTTTCATGTGTTGTCGTTTCTGTTATTATTATGTTACGGTTTAATGGTTATAGAACGAAATTAAGAGATCATCAACTTCATTTCATTATAGATTACATCAAAGGTGATGATCGGACAATCGACGATCAAAACTACAACACTGTCTTGTCTACAGACAGGCTACATTGTAGATGATGTATCGACCCTACAGATTATACCCGATACTTTCATCTTCTCCGTCAAACATGGTTGTTGGAAACGAACATGGTTGTTGGAAACGATGTTGACGATGTTCAAAATTGTAATACAAATTTTTGAGATCGCTAACATCATTTTCAATGATCAAAGCTGCCACACCGTCTAGTATTATAAGTTTTGCCATCTTCAACGCCATCTTCTCCGTCAAACTTGGTTGTTGAAAACGCTGTTGGCGACAAACAAAATATATTATAAATATATATGATCAAAGTTGCCACACCGTCTCGTCAACGCCGATAAGACATTTAAAAACTTTTTTGAAATCTTGTCCAACGTCATCTTCTTTGTCAAATTTGGTTGTTGGAAACGCTGTTGGCGACAATCAAAATAATATTATAAATTTTGATAGTCGCCGATGGCGACTTCTATGATCAAAGCTGCCACACCGTCTCGTCAACGCCGATAAGACGTTTAAAAAACTTTTTTTGAAATCTTGTCCAACGTCATCTTCTTTGTCAAATTTGGTTGTTGGAAACGCTGTTGGCGACAATCAAAATAATATTATAAATTTTGGTAATCGCCAATGGCGACTTCTATGATCAAAGCTGCCACACCGTCTCGTCAACGCCGATATTTGTCAAATTTACCTCTTTACGTCATACATTGTACCGATAGCTATAAATTACGACGATCGACAATCAAAACTACCACACCGTTTTGTCTACGTTGGGTAGACTATTATATTGTAGATATTTTTCATATTTACATGTATGCTATATTGTAGATATTTTTGACTATGTTTAAATAAATTTAAGCGCATACGACTTTTACGGACCTATTACTCTTTCTACTAATATATAAAATTTTTGTGCCATTTGACGTGGTGTAGAAGAAAAATATAAAATTTGAACGTACCTACATTTTACGATTGGAAGAAAATGAAATTTGTATGTCAACCGTTATCGTTACCGATTAAAAACTTTGTTGAAAGCGCCGAGAATAAGTTTACTCGGCATAGTGCGCTATTTGGGGGTGTATGTAAAAGAGCATTAATTATTGGACCTTCCGGTTGTGGAAAAACAAACGTTATGCTATCTCTTTTGCTATCGCCCAACGGATTGCGTTTTTAAATCTGTATGTTTGTTCAAATTCTTTGTATCAAACGAAATACGATTTTCTTAGACGTTTAATTGAAACCGTAGATGAATGCAATTATTCCGAAAGCTGCAACATCGAGGCGTTTACACCGCCTTCGAACATTTCGGAATATTCTGTTGTCGTGTTCGACGACATATGTTGCACAGGTCACAACGTGATGAAGGAGTATTTTTCTTACGGTAGACATAAAAACATTGATTGTTTTTATTTGTGTCAAAGTTATAGTGCTGTACCTAAGCAATTAGTACGCGACAATTGCAACTTATTAATTTTGTTTAAGCAAGATTTAACAAATTTAAAACACATTTACGACGATCACATCGCAAACGACATGACGTTTGACGAGTTTAAAAAGCTTTGTAACCTTTGTTGGAAGGCTCCTTATGACATGGTGGTGATAGATCTCGATTGTTCGAAAAACGACGGTCGATATAGAAAAGGTTTAGATACGTTTATACGTTATTAAAAATTTTTAAATTTACGTCGGCAATAATTCATTGTTCAGTATCTTTCGCGCTTTCGATACAACAAGTACGTAGTTATTGGTCGCGTGTAAACATGAATAAAAAACTCGCCGAAGACTTGATAAACGCTCGCGAAGCTTTGCGACAAAAATTCGGACATTAAAGGAGACATCGAAAAAAGCAAATTACATTTTGACGCTGCATACGCTCCTATTACCGAACCACTTAAACAAATAGCGACAAAACTGGATGTTGTCGTACCTTCGACCGACGTTAAAGTAGAACCTATAGATATAAAAGTAAAAGACGACGACGACGACGAAATACAAACCGACGATTATTACACTTTTCCTGCAGATTCATCTTTTCGTATAAAAAAAGACGTTCGACTTCATTTTATCCTCATATTCGAAGTTCCCAAATAAAGAAAAAAAAACGTTCGTTCCCGAAAAAATTGTAAAATCTCCTCGTTCGTTCGCAATGTCTTCTCAAATATTAACGTCTACTCCGAAACCTAGGTCGTACAAAAAGCGGACGAAGAAGTGTTTCTTTACGATCCTACGATAGATAATATGGAAGAAAAACAACAAATACACCTACCGCTTACGAAGCTAACGAAGAATTACACGATACCACCGATTCCAACATATCTATGGCATACGAGGGTGCAAAAATCAAATAAGGTTGTTTCGACAAGAAATAGAAGAGGAATTAGCCAGTCCCGCCGTTCAATCGGTCTTAAATCAGTTTCACGTTTTGCCTAGAACTTATTTGACGGAATTGAAAGCCGACATAGATAATAATTTTGACACTAAATACGGAGTTCGCGAAGATGACGGAAATTTGTTTATAGGAAACAGTGAATTTAGCATAGACGGACGAAATATAGTCATCGACGGTTTAAAATACAAAGGCACGACCGGATTGTACGAATTATTGTTTAAAAAGAACCGGGACAATTTACTATTAATGACGCACGTCAATATCGAGACATTTTGCGACGTACCAATTCTTATAAAGTTAATTACGATCCTCTTAAGCAGATATCCGCCAGCAAAGGATATAAATACGTTAACATTATTAAACCCATCTTGAACGGAAAGAAACCTAACGTATGGTGGGCAAAACGTTGGAAAAGCGGTGGCGGATTAGAATCACTACTACGACCACAAGAAAAATCAACGTTTAAACAAGTTTTATCTAACGTCGCCGCCACGGATTATCGATATTGGGACGATCCCAACGAATTGGTAGAAAGACTTCAACTATTAGTTGCTTCTAAAGCCGCCGGTCATACGGGTCACGATAATGAAATCATTGCCATTTTGGAGGAATTGCGTGAAGCCGGAATTGTTAAATAAGTTATCTTTTACTATTAAACTCGTTTTTTATATTATAAATACTTTGTTTCAAAGAATTTTTGCTCAATTTGATTTAGTTGCTGTCGTAGTCGGCATGCCTCTAAATAAATTTTCTAATTACGTACACGGAAAAATGATTATAGATAAATTTGGGAACGACGTTCACAGTAACTTCATTTTAAAACGCTTAAATAAAGATGTCATAGAAAAATATGTTGACGTACATATTCGAAAACGGGAAGATGATATACAACAAACTATAAACGAACATGTTACAATGTTAAAAAAGATTTTCAAAATCTTAAACAGGAAGTTCAAGAAAACCTTGAAGACATCGTACAACTAAAACAGCCACAAAAACCAAGCACTTTATACTCTGAAACTATACTGTATTTAAGCACAGAAAGACGATTAACTGACGGATTTATGATTTTTAAAGGCGGTCGAAATCGTTACACTTTTATGATGCAATCCGCTATAATTACGTTTTAGAAATAACTCCACCCGTTGGCGATCTACAAGTTGGATGGGATTACAAAGTATACATATATATAAATAATAGAAGGTACGATGACAAAACGATCGTCGGAAAAAATTTGAAAATGACGGACGAAATTTATGTGCAAATCGAAAATCCAAGTTCGGAACTACCAAAACTAACGTTTTATCTTAAAGTTCCCGTTATTTCTACATTTGAGGAATGACGGTTGGCATGAATATTAGTATAAATTTGTTCGAATAATTTAAAAAGATTTTAGTGCTCGCCGGAAAGACGCTCTGATAATATCCGTTGATCATGTCAACAATTAAACGAGAAGTCGTTGACGAACTTCACGCACCGATAAGAAAAAATTTCCGCGAAGACGAACTATAATTAAAGGTTTGATGGATTTGTTTCAAGCCGATTTGGTAGAAATGATACCGTATGCTAAACAAAACCAGGGATATAAATACATATTGGTGACGATAAACGCATTTTCTAAATACGCTTGGGCGTTACCTCTCAAAAATAAATCCTCTAAAGAAGTCACGGCTGCCATGAAACAAATTTTATTAGACAAGAAGAATAACGTTCCTAAAACCTGCAAACGGATAACGGGAAGGAATTTTATAATTCGGAATTTCAAAAATTAATGAAACAATACGGAATTAATCATTATAGTACATTTTCAAATGTAAAATCCGCAATCGTCGAACGTTTCAATAGAACCTTAAAAGGATTAATGTGGAAGGAATTTAGTATGCAAGGTGATTACCGCTGGTTAGCGTTGTTACCTAAATTGGTCCGAAAATACAATAGTACGGTTCACAAAACGATCGGTATGAAACCACAAGATGTTAATAAAAGAAACGCATCGCATATTTTAAAAACGGTTTATAATTTTATGAAAATTACGGATCCTACCGTAGCTAAATTTCGAGAAGGTGATTACGTTAGGATTAGCAAAAGTAGACACGCTTTTACAAAAATTACACTCCAAATTGGACCAACGAAATTTTTCGCATTTCGAAAATTCAAAATTCTAATCCCAGGACGTATATACTAAAAGATAGTACGGGTGACAATATTTTAGGTGGATTTTATGAAAAGAATTGCAACGAGTCAAACATCCCGACGTTTACTTAGTAGAAAAGTTCTACGACGAAAAGGAAACAGAGTATACGTAAAATGGTTGGGACTCGATTCTAAACACAACAGTTGGATATCGAAAACAAACGTATTATAAATACATATATTTTTATTTACATACGGGATATATACAATTTAATTACATATATACAAACGATACATAACATAAATTATTAATTTAAATGAACAATTTAATTATAAACAAATCTACAATTAATTATCGTTAAAAACGCTTATTAAATTGCCTAGACGTTCGTTTATTTCAAATTCTTTTGCCAAGTCGTCAATCGTTTTGTGTCCCCAAGCCAACGTGTGAAAACCGTCTTCCATAATGTAACGTTTGTCGTCTTGAGCAGAAAGTGCAATCTTATTTTTAATTCTGTATACATTGTATGAAAATGTGATCGAAAAACATACATTTTTTATATACAGATTTTCCTTCCGTCACTACTCGTTTATAATCGTTTAAAGTTAAATGTTTGTTTATAACGTATTGCTTTACACCTTTGGCCTTTTATTAAATCCGACAATAATTGTATACAATACGCTTTTGCTCCAGTTCCTAAAAACAACGCAATCACGTTTCCGGCGTATTCATCTTTCATTTTTCCCAACATCGGTGTTCCGCGAGGAATGTCATGAATATTATCGATATGATAATTAGATGTATCGAATCTATCTATGTCGTTTTCATATCTTCGTACACGTTCTCCGATTTTATTTCTAAAATCAACGAATCGGTATCCGTATATAGCAATTCGACATTATTGTAGTATTTACGCTTTAAATAATCATAAAAAATTCGTACATGACGGTTTTGACAATTCTAAAATTGCAAATCCTACAAACAAAGGCTTATTATATCGAACTTCTAATACTTCCATTTCTACGGCCACCAAATTATCGCAAAATATTTTACTCGATTTAAAATTAGGTTTCGCTACAAGTGCTTCCACTCCGGCTCTTCTATAATACGATTCCCAATGCGTCACCAATCTGATGTCTACCCTATTTTCGACATTTTCCATTGTTTTGCCGAAAACCATGTTGTTCATCAACTTGTAATGATTTTTCGAATTCGTTACTAGCGTTGTTGCGTTTGTTCGTATTAAAATCTATATATTGTTTCATCAATTCGACTGTTTAAATTGTAACGCTCTATGAACGTGTAAAAGTTTTAAACCGTGGTCGAGGCATTGCTTTAGATTAACGTAGTGTATTATATATTTCCTTTTGTCGTATAAATTTGGAACTAACTTCTTAAATTTTCCATTGGGAGGAAACATTTCTTCGGGACAAAACGGTAAACAATTATGGTATTCGTGCAGTTCTTTCGGATACTGAAGATCTACTTCAAATACGTATCCCACGTCTGATTCTTCATCGAGATCGCAAATCGATAACTGTTGAATTTCGGTTTCCGTTAACCATCGAAATTCTCCGTAGGCAATTTACGTCGCATGGAGTGGCCATATAAATTCGTAGCATCCAAATAAAGGATGTAAGATGACGGTTTCGACTCGTTATAATAGGGAGTAAATTTATTGTTCGCCTTAGCCAAACGTTTCGAACACATGCTGATGCCGCCGCGTATACCGCTTTTAAAAAATGCACCATATCGATATCGGTCAACAAATCGAGTTTTACGCCGGTCATCTTTAATAAAGCGTCCCAACCGAATCCGGGCGCCGTAAAATAATGACACGGATCTAATTTATAATATTCAATGCATATGGTGCGAAAATTTTCAAAAATATCCGACAACAATAATACGTCCGACTTTAAATATACATCACTGTAATCGCCTAAAGTATTACACTGAAAAACGTTCCACACTCGCAGGGCTCTCGCGTAATTTTCTTCCGAAACGTGTTCATCGTTTAAAACATCGTAAAGTCTATGCGATCAGGTAACTTCGTAACATCGAGTTTCTCAAAAGAATCCACAAAGAATAAGGAAAAACCCTTTTGACGTATTAATTCAAATTTTACATCGTCCGGGTAGTATTTTCTAATTTCTGAACATTTGTCATTTTCTAAATACGATCCGAGTTTTTCCAATGACGACGCCATAAATCTAAACGAATCGACGAATCGCAACTTTATAAATTGTTTATAGCTTTTCCTTTAGAATCGGTCAAAACATCTACCAACACTTTTTGAAAACGAAATGTATTTTCTTTATTTTGAGCAATCACGTCTACTTCTTCCTTATTCAAAGCGATTTCTTTTACGAACATGTGACAGTCGTAATTAGATAGGTTGTGAAAAATATCGGTATAAATTTAGGAACTTTGTAATTTAAATTGCACACCGAATGCGCGGGACCGCGATATAAACCGGTCATATGATCGTGGTCGTACACTTTATCATTAATTTCCATAAATTTTGTACATATGTGACAATAATTAGCGTTACGAAAAGATTCTTCTTGAAAATCTGCTAAAGGAATCATATCTTTCACGTCACTTATATATTTTTATAAATTTGTACAACGTCATTTTCTAACGTATTCATAAATGTTTGAGCGGCGTTTTTCCACGAAACATTTTTAGTTTTGACAAACCATCGTCGTAACTACATTTAATGTAATAAGCGAAAGAATACGGTTCGTGTTCGTAACATCGTACCGTATACGATGAATTTTCCATGTCGGGGTTCCGGTTAAGGTTGTCGTCTTCAGCAATCGGTTTTAGTATAGCTTCAAAATCTGCATACACTACGAATGGAAGTTTCAATTGTTTTTCAACATTTTCAAACTCTAACAAGTTTTCTCTCACCTCTTTTCCATATTTGTTTATTTTCATCGCGACAGTTGGTAAATTTACTTTCACTTTGTTGCAATCGTCATTTTGATGTCGAATGAGATCTGTTTCGATCGAAAAATGTACTAAACATCCTTCACATATATATTTTTATGTTCGTTACGAGACTTTTGCGATGAAATCAAACGAGATAAGTTTTTGATCCAACAATAATGACTATTTCCCGAATCGTCGGTCACCAGCAGCAAATTTACATGGCGAGATTGTTTTTGTTCACAAACGTACAACGTAATTATAGTGTGAGTCATTTTTGTAAAACGCTATTAAAGTTACTACTTACGCCGTACACATTTACAGATATGTTATTTAAACGTTCAAACGTCGGTACATCACTTAATTGTACTGGAAATTTTATATTTGAAAAATTGAATCCGACAGTTCGATAATCGGGATACGACGAAGTTCTTTGAGATAATCCTTTCGGTTCGTAAAAAGCAGACGTTATGGCCCACGCAAAGCAAGCGTTATCAGAATTGTGAATGTTAATAACCGCATGTTTTGTTTTAATAGCATACGGTAAATCTATATAACTCGATGCACTTATTGGATTATATTTATTCACATTAATTTCAATATATATAATATTTACTAAAGACCATCCAGAATCTCTTTCTTGAAATTCCGACATTTTTGTTTTATTTCTTCCAAAAATGTTTCGTATATTTCATACAAGTCGGAGGCCATACTGATAATTTTATTTTTGGTATTAAACGATTTTATTTCACTATCCATTTTAGTCGACAAAAATACACTCCGAAACATTCCAAATTTACTTTAATCGATTTGTGCAAATCAACGATGCTTTGTACAAGAGCTAAAACTTTTTCCCGAATATCATGCCCAAACTCGTTAATATCCACGTAATGTTTATTACCGCTAACTCTATAACTCACTATTTTATTACCAAACGCGCCAGCAATTTTTCGATTCCGTCATCTATTATAACGAACGCGTTTTCTTATGTGCGTTACTTCGCAAATGTGCAGAGTAACACACGCTCGAAATATATACGTTACACATTTCACAAAGTACGTCACTTGAAGAGCAACCTTCATTGTCGGCACGACGTTTCTTAACGATGCACGATGACATTTGATGTCTTTTTAAATTATCGCGTCGGGTAAACGTTTTTGCACAGTTTTCACATTCCATCTTTAACGACTTAATGTTCAACTTACGACTGAACTAGAAACAATACTGAACTCCTTCTTCAAACCCTCCCTCTTATATAGTACAACGACAACCTTGAGACGGTAATTAAGGGTCAAAATTCTTACAACGATGTATATAACAAACAACACAGGTCAATAAATGAATACCTTCAGACAGTAATTAATTGTAAACATCAGAATTCTTTTAACGATTATTTTTGTCTGGTTTTTTATACCAAGGATAACACGTACTTCAATGCATATACAAAACACAGGTCAATGAAATGAATACGTTAATAAAAACAACTTCCAGACAGTAATAAATTTTAGGCATCAGAATTCTTTTAACGATTATTATGGTTTGGTTTAAAATGTATACGATGTCTATAGAATGCAGTACAGGTAAATGATACAGGTCAGTATGATGCATACGTTACGACTGTTAAGACCACCAAGGATAACACGTATAATGCATATACAATTGCCTCCTGCAACGCGTACGAAAGAACCTCTGCCGACAATTGCTTTGAGGAACTGTCAACCATTTGCCGGTTGAAGAACCTCCGCCTACAATTGCCTTGAGGAACGCTTACCCATCTGCCGGTGACAGAACCTCCGCCTACAATTGCTTTGAGGAACTGTCACCCATTTGCCGGTTAAAGAACCTCCTCCTTGACAAAGGGAGGTTCTTCTT